>CAUYRT010032181.1:0-74007 GCA_963574885.1 Lepilemur ruficaudatus | reverse complement strand
AAAAAATTAGCCGGGCACTGTGGCGCATGCCTGTAGTCCCAGCTACTCGGGAGGCTGAGGCAGGAGGATCGCTTGAGCCCAGGAGTTTGAGGTTGCTGTGAGCTAGGCTGATGCCACGGCACTCTAGCCCGGGCAACAGAGTGAGACCCTGTCTCAAAAAAAAAAAAAAGAATGAGCTACAAGAAGAGTTGGAAAACTCTTTTCTACCGGCTAACTCAAGCACTGTGTCATTACTTAAGATCAAAACACCGATTCATTGCTCTTTTTTGTCAGGAAGTAAACAGCCTACCTATTTTACAGGTGGAATGATTGATACGTGATCAGCTCCTAGGGTCCATGGTCCTCAGCATTCCTGCCTGCTAGGAAACTTTAAAGAAATGGTAAGCAGCCTTACAAAATTTCCCAAAAGCAATCCTGATGTTAAGCGACTCTTGAAAAGCCATCTTCACAATACCCAGGAGTGGTAGTTATACAAAACAGTTTACTTTATTGTGGCATTTAAAATCCATACAACCTTAGTTTCTTCAAATATGTCTCAACAGCCTGAAGAGCAAAGAACCTATTTCCCATCTATGAAAAAAACGCAAGTTTAAATGAAAGACATTTCTTGTAATTTGAATTCAACTGGCTGTACTTTTAAAAGTAATTGCTTGATCTTGGTCTGTGTAGAATTTTGTGCCCAGGAAGTACAGACCGAGGTGTCCATCTGGCAAGCAAAGGGCTTACATGCAGGCACACCTCAGTGGCTCTTTCAGGATGTTTCAGGGTCCCACTGCTCTGTATTTTAAAGCCGCTTTGATTGGGAACAGGTACTCTAGCTTGAATTTGAGAACAAAGCCTCTAAAGCCAGCTCCCGCAAATCCTCCACACCCCTTTGTTCTAAAGAAGAAGGACATCCCTTGGAAGAGAGGCATTTCAGGTCTTGAAGCTAATTTAGAAAAAGACCTAGCTTTTAAACAAAGACACCAATGAGAGAGAGGCCCTTGCTCAAACTGTGTTTCTTATGTCTAGTGACTATCTAGACCTGTCTTGTCCAGTCTGGTAGGCACTAGCCACATGTAGCTATTTAAATTTAAATTAATTGAAATGAAATAAAATTAAAGATTCCATTTCTCAGTTACATTAGCCACATTTCAAGTGCTCCATAGACATATGCAGGTAGGTGCTACTGTACTGGACAGTGCAACATGGAACATTTCCATCATCACAGACTGTGCTAGCCTAGTAGGGCCTATTAAAGTTGCCTCCTGTGCCTACCCACCTGAATGTTTTATATTTTAATTCAGTCAGCATTTATTCAGTACTCACTCTATTCTAGGCATTGCACTAGCAACTTTCATACTTTTTTTTTTTTAGAGAAGAGGATGGTGTTGTTTAATGGCTCACAGACGTTGCCAATGTGTAGGCAGAGTAGACAGTGGCCTTGAAGGGTGGGTTAAGGGCCCCTAGAAAGATTTCCTGCCTTCACTTGTCTTCTCCACTGACCACAACAAAGTTTGAAACATCTACCTCTATTAGCCAGAATGGCCAAGTCCCCTGTTAAACTACAAATATGATCTGGAAGGGGGACATGCAGTCAGTATTACTTATGACCACTTCAATATGGATTGGTTTATCACATTAATTCTGACTAGGTACCAGGCACTGAGGGAAAAGGACACAGGTTAGGGATAAATTTTGAGGGTTGTTAGTGACAGTCAGGAAATATCTGAGTCTTTTAGTTTTCTCCAGTTGGGGATACCTCAGTATTGGGGAACTTTGCCATTTGAAGGCAGCACTGGATGCTATCAGGGCAGAGACAAAGAGGAGAGGTGAAGTTGGTGACAACAAGCCCTATCAGTGCTACTATTTGCTAAGTGTAAGTTCTGATCTTCACTCTGGGTTTTGATCCGATGTGTATGTTCCATCAGCCTCTAAGTATAAGTATCAATTCAGCAGATTTTTTTATTGAACATTTATTGAACAGCACCAAGTAGTGTGCCAGATGCTGGAGATGTAGAGTTTTTACTCTCACATTGCCTTTCATATGACCCCCTACTAAGGAACTCAGAGCTGGCCCGGTGACAGCATGATGACACCTTTCTTTTCTCTGTGTGTATTGCCTAAAACCCACCTTTACCACTCTTATCCCAGTCCTTGTTTTTTCAACTTTGAAAAAGTTGGCCTGATTTGTTCCAGGCCAGAGTCTATGGTTGATAAGAGAGAGAGGAAAGGATAAGGGAAAACTAATCCTTCCTCCCTTTCCCTACAGTAATGTTTTACAGATTGCAGGGTACACCCATTAGTGGCTTTTGAAATCGAGGTAGTGAGTCATGACCTAGCATTAAAAGAAATGAAATAGAACGGAAAAATGCCAAAGTGCATCTATGTAGTAAGGGTAAATATTGTTTTATGAAATGCATGTTTTGGTTATCAAATATATGTATGTATGTTATGGATCATGAAATAAAATGTATTTCTTTGCCACCTTACACCATTGTAGATCCATGCCCTGTCCCAAGCCTAGCATTGCTTTGGTCTACACTATTTTTGTCCTCGCTGTTTATCACCTTCTGCGGAGGACCCATCTTATTCCTTTTCTTGTTCTCCCAATCCATTCCCTCTCTCTAGACACTCTGAGCCTCCATATGAACTCACCCCTCACCCCATCCAGCTGCAGTCACATTGAATTGCCATCTGGGGCTGGAGAACATATGTTACTGAACTTTCAAATTGGGAAGGTGAATGCATCTTCCCACAGAAACATGAGCATGCAGTGGGGTTTAGTTCAGTGTTGTACAATCCTTTAATTGCAGCCTGGATCCTATGTGCTTTAACAGGTAGCTCTGGTACCTAGGCCACCTGTAAGGCAGCCAGATTACACATCTTTTAGAACTCAATCCATTTGCGAGGTGAGAAGAGAAACCACTGGTGCAGAGTGTCATTCAAATGGATTCCTACTTTAAACTCTTGCAGCAACACAGACAGCTAAGTCTTTTTCTGTGGACCCTGCAGATGCTCCTTCTGTGAATTGAAAATAAGAATGTACCTCCCAAAGTGCCTAACTTGCTCCATGGGGAAGAATCTGACTAGAAATAGCTAGAATTAAGTGAACACATGCAACTTACAGAATGTAGTTTCATCTACAGGCAGAATAAGTAGCCCCCTCTAGCACTTTGGTGCTCAGTTATGTATTAACTTGTAACTTCTATGTGCTGCCGACGAATACATCTGACCATGTCAGAGTTGTCCATTTGATCCAAGAAGAATAGGAAGTAGGTCTCTGTAATTCTCTTGGTGTAATGTCAAACAAAATTAAAGGCTTTATATTTTTAGATAACAATGGCATTGCTTGAGAGAAGCTATATACTCAGTCATAAAAACACTCAAATAAGTCCTCAGAGATTGGGCAAGGACATGCGAGTGAGACAATTGAGCACACTCTGTCTTATTTTAGCTATTGGGACCCATTGACTGGGCCTTAAGCTCCCTATTGCCTGTCAGATGCAGTCCAAACCCTTCAGCCTGGAATTAACATTAAGAAAACATGAACCACCTAACCCCAGTGAGATTGGCCTCTGTGAATGGTTTCTTTCCAAAATCTTTACCTAACTCATATAATTAAAGGAATATTCTATCTGGTCTTATAACTTACTTGCAAATCTATATTTGTATTATTTTAAAAAGCACGAGATTCATGGAATACTTAGAGTTTGCTATTTTTTCGTATGGCTTTGATGTAGATAATCATTTCAAGGCATAGATGGAAAGATGAATTTAATTAATGTTTCTTTTTAGGTCAGATTTTCTGGAAGACTTTGCCAATGGTTACGCACCAAATACAAATGCTACATGACTCTTTCCACTCAGTATTTTCCCTGTTGATCTTTATTTCTAAGTGATAAATGTTCATTTGGATGTTGCCCTATAAAATTCAGTTTTCATTTACTAGTACCGCTGCAGTTTTTGGGGGAACAGGACACAATTCACACTGTATCTTTCTCAGATCTTTAAGGAAAACTTTAAGGCTATTTTTGACCTTTTTTGAAATCCACTGAAAAAAAATAGCCAAAGAGATGATATCGTTTTGAGTAAGAACTGCTCTCAAGAAAGACCATCAATATTTGTCTCCACTGCTGAGATAGGTTTGTTCAGTTGACTAGAACATGGGATCCCTAAGGCTATACCCATGGATTAACACACATGGGGTTGGTTTTATAACTATCAGCTGCTCCACTTGTGGTAGGGATCAGGTTTGTACATACATGCTCTACCACTGATCCCCAAAGGACTGCATGATGAATCGGTGCTCATTGCCATCACTAGCAAACAACTCAGAACTCAAGCTCCATATTGAGTAAATCCATAGTCTATACCTTATAACCTATTTCCCAGTTCCTGTACCTGGTGCTATTCTAGGTAAATAGAATACATCAAATTGACATAGGTACACAAGTAACTCATCCACTTTCCTTTGCTCCATGTTGTACTGCTTGTTTGTTTTTCCTTATTCAGTGCTCATTTGTACACCATGGTCTTCACTTATTTTTCTGCCTTGGGTTCAAATGTTCTTCTTGGATTCCTTTTTCTCTCATTCTCTTCACCTGGCTAATTCCTACTTAACTTTCAGACCTTTCTGTAAATGTCACTTCCTCATACTTTTTCTGATAGTACCCCTCTCAGATTTGACAGTCACTCTTAAAACATTATACATCTCCTTTGTAAAACCCATCATAATTATGATAAAAATAATTGTGAGATTGATTATAAACTGTGTGTCTTCTCCAGTAGAATGGAAGTCCTGTGAGGCAAGGAAAATGTTTTCACCCCCATAACCTGTTTTGGCCATGCTCTGAGCCCACATTCTTTCTGTAGCCTCAAGATGATATATAAGGTTTTGCACTCTGTTGTGGGTGGGTAATCATTCTGTGATTCTCCCATTAGAGGTTAATGTATTTTGTATGCCTTTTCTCCAATTAATTTGCCTTTTTTGAGCTGATTTTTCAGCAAACCTTCAGAGGATGAAGGATTTTTCCCTTCATCCCTAAACCACTAATAAAGCACTTATGGCTTTCAGTGTTGGGTTAAACCTAATGCAACCAAACCCTTTCTTGAAGCTGCATTTTTCCATAGTTGTGATGCAATATACTTGGGTAAAAAACCACATAAATGCAGTCTTGTCACAAATCTAGAAGTCATAAAGATCCCGTGGAAGTGCTGGACCTTGAAGATTAATCTTGCAGAAAACGTGAAAGTCCTAAAGATTAGTGGTCTAATATTGCACAGTGTAGGTATTCAGTCTATGGTTGATAATTGATTTATTTTCCTTCTAGAGCCTTACAAAGGCCTATGGCAAAAACAAATAACAGGATCATTTTCCTTAATCTCACCCTAGTGTGCTTTTCTATTAGATTTAGAGAAATGAAAACAAACCAACTCATTGTTCTTGAAAGAAAAATTCACATTTTGGTTTGTTTTGTATATGTGACAAGCCAAATTTAAGTGAGTAACTTATAATCAGGTTTGAAACCTGAAATGGTTTAGAGGGAGAATTATTTTGCCTACTTCATCACCCTTCTGCCCTAAATAGACTAACACAATAAAAAGTGTAAGTAGTTGGTTGGGGTACATTCTAGGTTTCAAAGATGGAACCAGAGTTCATTATTATTTCTACAAAATGCTCTTAAAATTAAATTTAGCTTTGTACGGCTTTCTTCTTAGGTAATAGATTTCCAAAGCTACAGAAAGGATGGCTTTGTGCATAGCAAGCAGCAGGTTGTGGAGATGCTAGTGTCAGTGAAGTGGGTTTGTAGTAATGCTCTTTCCTGTCCTTCAGCCTGCTAGCTCCTTCATAACCACCTGACACCTTACTGCTGGGATTACAAAGAATGATTGCAATGGCCAGCAAGATAAGGGAATGCAAATCTTTTGGCCAGTCCCATAGTGTTAGCCAAGTTGAAGACTGATAGAAGTGAAATGAGAGGAGGTAAGAAAAGAGTTGCTTCTTCAAGGCCATGCTCTGCAGGCATTTATCTAAGTTATAGGCTATATCCACCTACTTCCTTGGTAAAATAAAACCTAATGTCTTTGAATTGTTCTTAGGCCTGTAAACTTTAAGAGAATGGGACCGTATCTTCCAACAAGTAAAGCACTTAAAGGAAGTCTCTTCTCCCCACCAACTAGGAAAGGTCCATGTAAACCCCAGAGCCTAGGTTGGGCCATGTTTATTGGCATTCTGGTTCATTTGCACCAGCACAAGGCAGCGTCCTGGTGGAGGTAGCACAACAATAGATCTCTGAGCTGGGCCTGTATATAAACATTATTGAGGAATAGTAGGGTGAGCTGTTATTGCTATAAAAAGAAAAAAGATGCTTTTTCATTCACCTCAGAGCTGTAGGGGGGTAAAAAAAACTTCATGAAGACAACAGACTGAATACAAAAAAGCAATTATCTTTTATTCATCCATATTCCATTTGGTAAAAGAAAAATTATATGCTATTGGGCTTGATATCCTTTAAAACATTGAAAAATCAATCAATCACATAAATTAGGTACTTTGGAATTTTACAGCCAATGCCTAAGACATGCCATAGGGATTGCTTATGAATTCAGAACTATTTTTTTTTCTAAAATATATTTCATTAAAAACATTTTGAAATGATTTGAAGCAATACAATATAATAAAAATAAATGTGGAAGGAGAAATAATAACAACTGGGGGCTTCACTTGGAAGGGGAAAAAATTCATGCAAAGCTTAGTCCTGCTAAATTTCAAACGTGATATCAGGGCTTTAGTTTTCAGAAGAAATGTCAAATAGAGTAAAATCTGCTAAAGCCCATAGGTGGCATTATTGTACAGTTGGGGGGGGGGAGCGGGGAGAGTCCTAGTCACATACTTCTTGGCTTGAGAATTGATTATGAAGAGTAAATCTCTCCTCGCCAGGCAGTTCTGAGGTTGGTCCCTATATTGAAACCCAGAGCAAACATACCGTGGACTTAGCTACCAGTGTGAAGGCAATGTTTGTGCTCCTGTGTTTTGTCTGTCTTGAGCTGCAACTACAGATGGACCCCTACTTATGGTGGTTCGATTTATGACTTTTCAAATTTAGGATGGGTTTATTGAGGTATTAAATGCATTTTCAACTTAGGATATTTTTGACTTATGATGGGTTTATTGTGATGTAACCCCAGTGTAAGTAGAGGAGCATCTGTATTTATTCATCTGCATTCATTTGTACTGATTGCCATTGGTGAACATTTTCATTCACATTTTAACTCACACATTTGTCAGTTGCTTTCTGTTGTCAGAGTTTTGGCATTCAGAGCTCTTTATTAGCTAACATTTTTTGTGCTCTTCTAATGTAAAACCCAAAGTATATAAAGCAGAAGTACTTTATGATGCTAGAATACAGATTCAAGAATAAACAATTCTATTAGGTGTAATTTTAGTATTTAAGTCATATTCTAACGTTTTTTAAAAAGGTATTAATCCCTATATGTTACTCAGGGAAATTCTCTTTAGCCTATACAGAATTATTTATAATGTATAATTTCTTTTTGGTAACAGAATTTATTTTAGACTCATGTGATATCTACTTACTTATTATAGTCATGTCTTAATTATTAATGTCATCTGACAAACAATATCATGGTGCTTAAAAAAGAGGGTCTGGGTTCTGTAAGGACAGAGCACAGGAGTTTTCTATGTTGATGGGAATGGGTCATTCTGGTTGTAGAAAAATAACCATCAGAAAAATAGAGAGAAGAGAACACAAACTCATAGATGGGGAAGGAGGAGCCCATCATCATGGTGGGACGCTGAATCCAAGAAGATGAAGACGGCAATGACCGTGTCCTGGAAGCAAGAATGTAGAATTGGCAAAAGATTGTAAAGAACAAATAGAGTAGCCTTCTTGAATGTTTTGCAATGTAAAAACATTGGGTAGCCCTAGGCCTTCAGTAATATCTGCTGCACACTTGCCTTTGGGCCAGTGGTACTCTGGGAATCGTGGTCATGACTTTTCCCAGTGCTAAAACAGAGTGTGGAAAAGGAAGAGTGTGTTCAAGAAGTCAGTTGTGGAGACCGAGAACAGAAGCAGCACACAAAACTAGGTCATTAGAAGAAATATAAGTTCCCCAAAGAATTCTCAGTGTTAGTGGCTAGGATGCTTGTCTTCCCATTCCATGTGGGTTTGGGGTTTAAGCCAATATTTCTTACAGTTTAAAGTACTTAAAAATCTTGAGAGGATCCAAAAAGTTGATGTGTGAGTTACTTTATCTCAAAATTCTGAAGAAAATTCCATTCATGGAAAATACTGTAGAATATTAATGCACGGGGAGATTATTGTAACTAAAATAAAGCTTTGACGTACAGATCATACTAATCGGAATACTGGCAAAGTGGGTCAGAGAGCACTGAATCCAGAAACTATAGAAAATAGGACTGAAGTCAGTGGTGTAATGAAAGGAATGGGTTGTTGGTGACACTTCTGGGGTCAATTTGTTCCTATAAATGTCATTATGTGTTCACTATAACTTGAAGACAAGGGAGAATCCTACCTTCTTGTCATATACTTCAGCCTAAATTTAAAGCCCTAGTTACTTGGGGGTTTGAAATAACTGTTTTGTGATTAAATTATGCTCATATTAGCAAACTGTGATGGTTTGACTTTTGTAAATCCTGCTCACCTGGGACTATTAGCTATGTGACAGAGGACAAGTTACTAACCAACCTGAGCCTTAGTTTCCTTAAGTGAAAAATGGTATATTAACAGGAAACCCAAATAGCTATTGATAAGATTAAAAGTGAAGAATATCTAATCCAGAACTCCTGACTTAACAATGATGTGCAATACCTTCTAAGCCCCCTTCCTTTTTTTTCCAGGAGTCATCACCAAAAATTCCCAAGGAGGACTAGCTTAGCATTCATAGTCCAGACAGGAAATGGTTGGCTGTGCCATTTCCCATGACTCACAGGTACCAATCACCTGGGGGTGAGTTGTGAGGGCCAGGGTAGATAAGGAAGACATGAAAAGAGTAATAGTGAGTGGTCAGCATGTTCTATAACATGGCTTGACATTGGGGGATGGAAGTCAATGAAAATTTGAGAGATTTTCAGACAGAGTAATCAAAGTCTGTGTATCTAATGACCAGAAGCCCCAGCAAGGAGGGCAGACTTCACTCTATTTGATGTTTCTTCAGAAAACTAAAGCCCTGATACCACATTTGAAATTTAGCAAAGCGCTATTAGCCAGGGAGTGGGGATGTTTTCTTAGGATACAGAGATTGAATGCTTAGCAAAGAAAAAAGTTAAAAACATTCTGCCTTGGCAAATCTGTTAGCAAGCTCCAATGCCTGAAAAGTACATCTCATTAGAGCCTCGTCTGCTAAAAGCAGTTCCAAATCAATTAATCAATGGAGGCAATGCACTCGGATGTTTTTTGAGTCATTATCAGAACCAAATTTTATTACTTAGCAAGAGTACCTTAAGTAATCATTAGTATCTCAATGGTTTTCCTTAAATCTTCACAATTACTTCCCAGAATCATCTGCATCTATTCCCTTAGATCTGCCTCATGCCATAGCCTAGGTCAAAACTGGGGTATTATGGCTCCAAAAGAAGAGTTTTATACCAAGAGTAGGACAACTCTGCCTTCCCTTTTTGTGTCACTTCCAATCTTTCCAACCTTCCACCTGCCTTGTTCCAGAAGCTTTTTAGGTTGGGCTTTTGTCCCTATTACTGAGATTAGCAAGCCTCGATTTCTTTGACAATGCTATGGGGTTTCTAGACAACCAGATGGCAATAATGTACTGGCAAATGCCTTGAAAAGTAAAAGTATTATGTAAATAGAAGACACGATATCAGAGAGTTTTGAAGGCAAAATAGATACGTGAAATAGTGATAATAGAGATCAGTTCCTCCCAGAGGCAAAAGAAAGGCTTCAGATTCTTGCTCAGCATCTTCCTCCTTCTTTAGTTTCTGATTCTCCTTTTTGCTCATCTTTAGGCAGAAATTTGGCCATCATTAGTCTCAGATTTGTCCAGGAGCCGCTGTAGGTAGGCTTGTTGTTTTTTCCCCTCCCTATTGGAGTGCATTAGAAGGAAAGAACAATGAATGAAAGCATTACTTCTCTCTGTAACAGCCAGTGCATTGCCATCAGGCATTACCTCTCTTTTGATACTCTTGGTAACTAAGGGGTGACTAGAAAAGGTGACACATACGTGATTGACTTTCAAGGACTCCCAAACCTGGATATAGAAAAGGATTTGACTGCTTTAGAAGAAGGACTTTAGAAACCAATGCTAACTCTTCAAAAATTTACTACCA
The DNA here is from genome assembly GCA_963574885.1 of Lepilemur ruficaudatus. Taxonomy (NCBI): domain Eukaryota; kingdom Metazoa; phylum Chordata; class Mammalia; order Primates; family Lepilemuridae; genus Lepilemur; species Lepilemur ruficaudatus. The sequence goes on along the minus strand of CAUYRT010032181.1, from coordinate 63,701 downwards.
GAACATCAACTGTGTCCTGGGTAGCATCAGAGCACCAAGATGTTGAGTCAACATTGTTCTCTTAAGGACAATGCCTTAAACCTAAGGCATGAAAGCATAAGAATTCTAGAAGAAAATGTTGGAGAAACTGTTATAGACATCAGCCTAGGCAAAGAATTTATTAAGAAGACCCTAAAACCAATCACAATAACAATAAAAATAAATAAATGGGACCCAATCAAATTAAAAAGCTTCTGCACAGCCCAGGAAACAATCATTAGAGTGAACACACGACCTACAGAATGGGAGAAAATATTTTCCTGCCTATATATCTGATAAGGGGCTGATAACTAGAAACTATACAGAACTCAGGAAAATCAGCAAGAAAAAAATCAAATAACCCCATTGAAAAGTGGGCAAAGGACATGAACAGAAATTTTTCAAGAGAAGATAGACTAATAAACATATGAAAAAATGCTCAATATCTCTAATCATCAGGGAAACGCAAATCAAAAGCACAATGAGATATCACTTAACTCCAGTGAGAATGGCCTGTATCAAAAAGTCCCAAAACAACAAGTGTTGGCATGGATGAGGAGAGTTAGGAACACCCATACAATGCTGGTGGGACTGCAAAGTAGTACAACCTCGATGGAAAGCAGTATGGAGATACCTCAAAGAACTAAAAGTAGAAAGAACTACTGTTTGATACAGGGATCCCACTCCTGTAAATGTGCCCAAAGGAAAAAAGGACATTCTATAAAAAACACGTCTGCACTAGAATGTTTATAGGAACACAATTTATAATTGCAAAGATGTGGAAACAACCCAAGTGCCCATCAATCCATAAGTGGATTATTTTGTGATCTCTTTTAAATATTAAATATTCTATTATTACAAGTTTTAATTGTCCTGTTTGTTTTTGCTATTTTTCAAGGCTGATCATTTCCTTGGGTGATTTTTGTCTTTTAAGGTGAACTTATCTTCCATGGAGATTGTTTTTGTGTGGTTGCTTCAATCTCTCTGGGTTGTACCCTTATAGAAGAGTTTTATTTTTTTCTTTAATGGAGAAGAAAAAGAGTTTTATTTTTTCTTTTATGGAGTCTGGGATGTCTTCAATTTAAGATCAACTTTTAGGCGTTAGTTTATTATTTGCGATTCTTGAATTGTGTTGGTAATAGAAACTCAGACCCTGTTTTTCTAGAGTCTCAGGGTGGACTTTTTCTAGTCTGGTTTCCTTTGAGGGAGCAACCCTTTCAGGGATCCATCTTTATGCAGAGGTCTTAAATATAGCTTGTTACCTTGTATGAGCTCAAGGCCATATCTCCTTTTCCAACATGGACATTGTAATTTTAATAGCTAGCTGTTTGGTGTATATTCTCATCCAATGTCCCTTAGGCCTCCTTAGCATTAGTCAAGCTTGACACTCCAGCTTTGATTTTCTTGTTTATTTTAACAGCATAAGGATTTTCCTTTTTTATTTTAAGTTTTATTATACCAAAAGCACCATTTGTTATATCCTATATTTCTGAGTGTTTGAATTGAAGGAAGGTGCACCTTCTAGCTCAGGCCACTGTAACGCCCGATCTTAATATAATTGACAACTTTGAAAGGAACAGATATTTTTAATTCCCTTTATAAAACCATAAAACATCTACAGCATGCAGTGTTCTGAATCTTGGGAATGCAGAGGTGATTACGATTCAGTCCATGATCTCAATGACATGCAAATGATCATTACAATTGCTATGGTCTGAATGTGTCCCCTCAAAATATTGAAACCTAATCTCCAATGTGATGGTATTAGGAGGTGGGGCCATTGTGATGTGATTAGGTCATGTGTGTGTAGCCCTTATGAATGGCGCTAGTGCCCTCATAAGAGAGGCCTGAGAATGCCGCACTGCCCTTTCCACCATGTGAGGACTCAGTGAGAAGGTGCCAATTAGGAGTTAGAAAGTTGACTGTCACCAGGCACTGAATCTGTTGGCACTTTGATCTTGGACTTCCCTGCCTCCAGAACTCTGAGAAATGCATTTCTGTTGTTTATGAGCTACCTAGTTCATGGTGTTTTGTTATAGTGGCCTGCATGGATTCAGACATAATTAAAGTTGAGAATTTCTAAAACAGAGACAGGAATAAACTGACAACAGAGCACAGAAAGAGAAACATCTGGTTCTCCATTTAAAGGAAGGAATTGAATTTCAAAGTACTGATAATGACTTGCCTGATTTCAAACTGATATTAAAGATAGAAGTAGGATACATATTCCACTTTTTAAAACAAAATCTCATGCTTTTAAAAGCATACATGGCAGCAGCAGCTTTAATATAAGGGTTATACTGTGAGCAGTGAGAGAGTTGTCTTAGGGTGCGGGGTTACATTTCAGAGTTCTGATGAAGAAACACATGAATTAAATACTCTTCAAAGGTTCTTGCATCCCTCACTCCCACCTCCATTTGAGGAAAATAAAATATTGCTCTGAGCCTGAGCTTTCTCTTACTGCTGCTTTCCCAGTGTCTATGAGAGAGAGCTTAAGGGATAAATGAAGGAGGATTATAAACCAGAAACCCCCATTCTGTGGGTCGTGTATTCACTCTAATGATTGTTTCCTGGGCTGTGCAGAAGCTTTTTAATTTGATTGGGTCCCATTTATTTATTTTTATTGTTATTGTGATTGGTTTTAGGGTCTTCTTAATAAATTCTTTGCGTAGGCTGATGTCTTTAACAGTTTCTCCAACATTTTCTTCTAGAATTCTTATGCTTTCATGTCTTAGGTTTAAGGCATTGTCCTTAAGAGATCAATGTTGGTTCAACATCTTGGTGCTCTGATGCTACCCAGGACACAGTTGATGTTCTGGTAGTAAATTTTTGAAGAGTTAGCATTGGTTTCTAAAGTACTTCTTCTAAAGCAGTCAAATCCTCCAGAAAGTCTGAGGTTATAGAAAACAGCAGAAAAGAAGGCCTCATAGGATGAGAGTTTAATACTAGAGTAGACGCTTGATAGAGTTTTATACTTGGTGAAAGGGAAGGAGATAATATATCTGGGACAGTTTATGGCCTTACAAAACAAGGGCTTCACATTGAAAGCATCTAGGGAACAGTGGCCAAGCCTTCTACTGTCCCCTCCTGCTGATGAGCAGAGACTTTTTAGAGACCTTACCTTAATTTCCTGCCCAGTTGGCAGCCTTTGAATTTTTCAATAAGTTTTATGTTAAATAAAGTTGTTTTCTTCCTCTTGAAATGCCATTTTTTTCATGTGTGTATGTATTTATTTTTGATCCAGAAAATGCTCTGAAAGGCATTAATTGTTTTATCTGATATTAATTTGAAATGAAAAACAAAAATAAAAGGGAAGGCAGATTTGCTACACTGATGGTGTTTCATAGCTAATTTGATTTATTGGGAAGGAACAAATGTCAGGAAAAAATCCTATGTACTCACTTCTGATGGCTCCAATTAATCCACCACACTCACCTTTTTAGAAACTAATGCATGTGTGGGAAAAAAAATCTGCCTTAGGAGCAGGCGACTATCTGTGTGGCCTGATCAACTTAGCCCTGTAGTTCAACTGCAGTTGATTGTAAGATTTCAAAAGACTGTCCACTGGTTTTGAGGGTCCTGGAAAAAGAATTTTGTTTTCTTATCATTTCTAGTTTGCCACTATTAAAATTCAAGTCCTTATCAGCTAGTAATTTATTTGTTGGCAGCTATGGGTGATAGGAACATGAATCAAAGGAAAGGAGTTTTTTAGAAGGACAAAATGTGACTCTGAAAGGACACATGGAGGGCATTATTTTTGCATCCCTTACAGTAATCAGCTTGACATATATGTGCCAAGTTGACATCAGCTCAGATTTCTCTCCTTTACTCCATATGTATATATTAAAGTACTTAGTGGACACTCCATCTGCTGGTTGCACATTTGCCTCCAACTTAGTATGTCCAGAATTGAATTATCTTGTAACTCCCTTTTCTCTTCATTGGCCTTTTTCTGCCTATATCCCTTAAATGAATGAATGGCAACACCATTTAGTCAATCGCCAAAGCTAGAAACTTGGGTAACATCTTGGCTCCTATGTTATTCTTTGTAAAATGTACACCATGATATTATACTTTGCTATCATTTATTGTGTACCTCCCAAATAGTAAACTCTGTAGTAGGTGCTGTGTATATGTTATATCATGTAATGTTAGCAACCCTCTGTGCTATCTATTATCGTTCCATTTTCCAGATAAGAAAACTGAGTCTCGGAGAGGTTAAATAGCATGCTCATGGCCACACAGGCAATAAGTGGCAGACTCATAATGCATTACTTGCAGTTTCTTCAATGTATCTCAAGTGGTTGCCTAAAACTTTTCTTCTCCTCTCATTGTCTGATTAATCCTTTCTCATCTTTCTTACAAGACTCAACTTAAAATATACTTGTCCAGGATCTCTGGTCTTCCAAGCCTGGTCTAGATGCCTTCCTTATCCCTTACCCTCTAGATTTCATCCCCTCTGATCATCTTTATCACACCACATTATAGCTTTGGTCAGTTGTCCACATATTGTAAGTGGACACTTACAATATTATCGCCACTATATTGTAAGTCTTGTGAGGATGAAGACTGAGCTGTTTCCTTTGCCATTACATCTAGGACATAGTATGTGGCAGATGCTAAGTACTGCTTTAATGAATGGATGAGTGAATGGGTGAACAAGAAACACAAATTCTGTTGACTTCTGAATTATTGCTGAGGACTGCCCTTTAATTATTTCCATTTTCTAGAATTATTCTTTGTCCTTAGAGCAGTTCCATTTTAGTTTTCACATGGTCAACTCATTGCCAGGTTGTAGAGGCTGCTCACTTGCACAGAGCAAATTCAAGTATTTACCATGTTTATGTAACAAAGCAGAATGTTTTGCTTTTTCTGTGTTCTATCACATAAGCTTGGAAGGGACATGGCTTTCTTGTTTATCCTTTCTTGCTGGTGCCATCTCATAGGATTACTGAGTGTCAATGTTCAAATGGAACTTAGAGACCATTTGATTAAATCCCTCAGAGGAAACAGAGTCCCAGAAAGATAAGGAAATTTATTCAAGATCACGCTGCTAGCGAACAGCAGCTCATCTCTACATTATGTACTGTGTTTCTTTCCATTGTTTTGTCTTTTTGGGGCCAGGTTCATCTTCATCTGGGAAGGAGACTATATCTGCTAATTTGAGCTCCTCTGACCAGCCTCTAGACACTCAAGAGGACTTCACAGCTGTGCCTCACCTCTTTGAGGTCCCCCAAGATGCTGACTACAGTAATAGAAAAAAGGCACCTCATTATCTGGTGTTGTAACCTCAAAGCAGCGTGCAGAGTGACCATCAGATGCTAAACACGAAAAACACTGAATAGAAAAGCAGCCAATTCTCTCTGTCACCCGTCCAAGGGTTTGTAACTCAGCCATAACATCTGGGGAAAGTGTTTGAGGAGTCCAGCACTGAACTCACTGAAGCCATGTACTCACATCTGGAGTCTAGACCAAGTGGCTCTCTCATTGGGGCTGCAGCCTTTTCACACCTCCTGCACTTCTCTCCTCTCTCTCTCTCTCTCTCTTTCTCTCTCTTTCTCTCTCTCTCTCTCTCTCTCTTCATCCTCTTTTCACTTTGCAAAGCTTTTTGCTTTTCTTATCTGCCTCTCTGTCTCTGATGTTTTTCTTCTTCCATTTTTCTTTTTCTTTCTTTCTTTTTTCTTTTCTTTTCTCAAATCACTTCAGGCATAAGTTTTCCCAGAAATTCCTGACTAACTTCTTAGGGAAAAGGTTTTTCCAAAAAATGAGGAGTCTGTAAGGGCATAACGTAATGGTGGACGATGTCCTAGCAAGGTTCTGGTACAAAATCTACTAACCAGCTGCTTGACCTCAAAAACTATATCACTGGGACTTGATTTTTCTTATCTTTAAATGAAAAAGTTAGACTACATTTTTCATAGTCCACCTTTTTGTTAAGCAACAGAATCTTTTCTTTAGACAAAATCTTATGAGGAACATCAATACGGGAAAACATGTTGAAGAAAAGCTTTTCTGGTTAACACAGGAGAAGATCGGAATAACTTTCCACCATCAGGAATACCTAAAAGATGCTGGGAGCTATAGAGTTCTTGGCATGCACAGTTGGAAACACTTTTACCTGGGTGATCTTTGAGTCTCTTCTATTTAGTAGAATGGCAAAAACCATAATGGTCATCACATATTCTCTTTGTACCCTAAATTCCCCAGCCCTTGCAGCTAGGTATTGCAATGTGAAAAGTTTTGGCCAATGTGAGCAGAAATGATTTGTCATTTCTAAGTTGAGATGGTGAAAACTCATGTATGATTCCTCATATTTTCTCCTCTTGCTACAGTGACAAAAGAGGCTGCCTAGGGCACAGGCTGTAGCCATAAGAGGATGGACTCTTTGTCATCCTGGGTCCTTAAATGACAATGTGGAACAGAAATTTTTGTGGTGCTGCAATATACATATGGTATGATTGAAAAATAACCCTTTATTTTGTAAAGCCATTTGGATTTGAGGGTAAATTTTTATGTTGGAATAAAGCCAGTTTATGTTGATTAATATAGTAGGTAAGAAAAAAATTAAGAGAACAAATCAAACTCTCCTTCATGTTAGGGCTTATTGAACCATCTGTGCATTATAGAATGATCTCTGTCTACTGGATTATACCATTAGACAAAACAGACAGTTACCATATTGGTTTATTTTAATGAAATTCAGTAGAAAAGGTGTCTCCCGAATAACATAAATAGGAACTCTTTTAATATCACTAATCCAGAACTCTTCAAATCCAAATAACAGTTTTTAAACAAAACCCTTTCCCAAAAGAGAAGCCCCTCCATTTCTACAGAATTCTATACCATGGAGAGAGAATGTTAGAGCTGTCAGGGACAGACTGGAACAGAGGCTGCCTTCCCACTGTAATGCCTGACTTCCTTTCTGAGGACTTTTTCTGTTCCTTTCCCCAGGGCACTGCTAGCTGAAGATCATTATTAGTAGGTATAAATACTCCAGCTTTTACCTGGGGGCGACAGGGAAGTGGGAATAACTCTGAGTCACATGTTCTACGCTGAACCCCCAACTTCTCCTGCAGGATTAAGTTCTAGTTACTCAATGTCTTAACTGGCATAACAGCACACCCTTTGTTGGTTTCCTCCCTTTCCCTGTCCCACTCCCTTTTCTCTTACTTTTTTTTCCTGGTATCACACTCAAACAACTGCACACAAATCCTTACCTCAGGATTTGAGGGGAACTCAAACTATGATAAAAGCCATTTAGCCCAGCCACTCTGTCTTCCGTAGGTTCAGGTCTTATCTCTTTCTAGGAGATTTCTAAATGCCATAAATTCATTATATCAGTGACAGTTTTAGGCCAGTGAATGGGCTTTTTTCTAATGGACATTGCAAGAGAGTTGAGAGTTTTTAGTGGAATTCAGTTACGTTTTTTACTGTGGAATCATAGCTATTCCTCCTGATGTGTTTTGCCATTAAGAAGATTGCTAGAACTTATGTCTCGCTTAAAAAAAATCTCATAAGAGGAGAACATACCGTGTTTTTATGGTGAGTCTAGCATTTCTGTTTGTTCACAAGTACAGCAGTATTGTCACGAGACTATTGTCCCCAAAGCATTCCCTGTTTCCTGTGTCAAAGTTGTTCAAGGTTCTTAGGAGAGTGTTGGACTGTTGAACATAAAGGGATGACAGATAGAAAGAATAGGGATCAGTGTTCTGAGGTGCTCAATATCAAACAGATTTGTGTGTTGCAAGTATTTGAGTAAGTAAAATGGGAGAAATGATACTTATGGCCACAGAGTGTAATGTCCGACTTCATGATTTCAGGAGTGGCACAGCAACGTCATAACAAATTATAAGGTGTGGCCACAGAGGGAATGGCTCATATGAAGATAGGACGATGGAGAAAAGATGTCAAAGAAGCGTGCCGCCTTCCGAGTGGAGCTGTGTTTCTAATCGCTGTTAGTAACGAACTTCGTATTTCTAAATGCACACTTTTCAGTCTTTATTTTGATTGATTTCTCAGAAGTGTTATCATTGTCTACCTCTTTTTTTCCTGTGGTAGTACACCCTCCTCCCTACCTTGGTTCCAAGGCTCCATAATTTTAGGAGTCTCATTTCTCTCTCTTCTCTTTCCATATCCTTTGCAGAGACCTCTTTTTAAAATGTTGGTTTTCCGTAGGTGCAAGTCCTACCTTCTCTGTAATTCTCAGTCAGCACTTTTCCCTGGAGTACTAGACCCACTTTCATGGTTAACTCCCATTTGTGTGCTGATGAATTCTGAATCAATATCTCCAGCCCAAACTTATTTCCTGAGCCCCATCAGTAAATCTCTACTTGGATAGCTCATGACCACCTCAAACCCCACATGTTTAAAGCAGGATTTTACACAGCTCACCCTCCCCCCACCAAAAACCACAAAAACACTTTCTATTCTACTTTTCTCTAACTTAATAAACAACAGTGCTGGGACACAAGCTCTGTGAAGCCAGAGGCTTTTATTGGTTTTGTCTACTGAAGTATACCCAGTAGAGCCATGCCTAAAAAAATAGTAGTTCTCAAAAAATATTTGAATGAATGAATGCTCAACTCCTCTAAACTCTATAAAATCAATTAAAAAGTCCAGTTTAGCTCTGGCTCTGATTAGTTGCTTGCCAAATTTCTGTCCTCCTCATCAGAGTGTAAAAACATAGTAGAAATTCAATAATAGGAAATAAGCTTATCACATCATTAGTGGTAGCAACAAAATTGGCATTAATATATACATGAATTTTGATGGAGTAATTAATATTCCATGAGTAAAGAACTTTGAATGTTATGGGAAAAAGGATAATACATAATATGGCATTTTTAAAAGAGCTTTTCCTATTTCAAATATAGGATAGCTTTAGTATACATATGTAACTATATATATGTTTAATGTATAAAAAAGTGACTAGAAAAAGGATAGCAAAATCTTAATATTGATTATCTCTAGAAAAATGAGTGTTTTTTATTTTATTTTTTATACTTTTGGCTCTTTTTAAAATTGTCTACAAATAAGGATGGTTTACTGTTACAATCAGAAAAAATAATCTAAAATATTTTTATGTAATAGAATCAAGGCTAAGCATTGGGGTCTTAATCTTTTTTCCATCTTTTTAACATTTCCATGTTTTTTATCATTCAGTGAATTTTACTGAAAATACTTTCTTTCGATTTCTAATAATGAAGCCAAATATTTATTTTACAATAGAACTTGCAAAAACTATGGCTTTTTAATGTCCTGTGTCTCATTGTTTTTTTAAGTACTAACATACAATGGAATATGGCATTCTTTTTATTTTATGTAACTACTTAGAAAAGGTCTGGGCCCTAGATGTTTTTTTAAAGAATACAGAGTCAACAGATAAACCTTGATTTGTACATTAATGAAGATTTAGACGACATATCATAATTCTGAACTTTTAACTACCATTTATGAACTTTAAAGTTCTTCAGCAAGTAAATCTATAAATTGCAAAGTGATAGTACCTGTCACAATAAGAACATGGCTCTCTCTCTCCATAATTGAAATATTACTAAATGTACTATTATAAAAGAAGATATTATACATATATAACCTGCTCTGAGAAAGGACTTTTCAAAAGAGGAAAGTAAAAACATGATTATGGAAAGCTTGGAAAGATTATAAATATTCCTATGTCTACAAAATGTGGGGTATGTGACATTGTAAATGTGACCCATGTTAAACATGATTCCTATTGTGCACAGAGAAAAGGAGTTTATATCTTAATTTCAAATATCTTTGATTTTAGAGAAGAACAGCATTTAGGAAGCATAAGACTGTCTTTTCACTGTCAGGATTCACTACTGAAAGAAGATGGAGCAGATTCCTTCTTCAGTCTCTTCCCAGCCACCTACAAACACAGTCGTGTATCTCCAGCAAGGGGAGTTTTGCATAAGCCAATTCATTGTTTCCATCACACTGTCCAGCATGCATTCATTCATTCTCCTCTCTTTAGGATAAGCAGTTGTGGAATTTTGCTGAAAATTTCTTACTGTGCCTTTGAGATTAATTCTCTCCATTAAGTGAACATGGATGGAAATAATTAACCTTTTACTTGGTATTAAAAGAAAAAAGTAGAATTTCAGTAGCACTAACCTACTTTATAGGCTATTACTTCATTGTCTCCATCCCATCTCTTTGCACATGTGACCATCTGGTTCACGGAATGCAGCTGTTCACTTGTGTCATTTGCATGACTACAGGTCCAAAGAGCATAATAGGAGGCAAAGGAAATCATGCACATGTTGGAAGGGGAGAGCTGAGTTATATACCCCAGGAGTTCTCATTTTGGATAATTTCAGAAAATGCTTAACATATCACTGCTGAGCGATGTGATTGTTAAATTGCTGTTCTGACCTCATACAGGCAGTGTGGGTGCAACAATTGGTATTTGGGAAAAGAAACATGTTTATGGTATGATATATTCAAATGACAAGTAAGATTTCATAAGCAGGAATACAATATCCTCTGCCTTTACTGCATACCTACTCTGATCCTGAGAAATGAAATCTGTACAATACTATACTTGACATTAGATGCATAATCCTACCTTTTATGCAATCTTGAGGACTTTTCTGCCTTGCCATTCTATACCATAGGGAGGAAGACCTCTGGGGTTCAAACCCATAAATCTGTGTTTTAACATACCCTTCAGAAGATTCTGATGCACACATGAGTTTGAGAACCACTGCCATGATCTTTCACCCATTTACTCCCAGTGATGTTTCTTCCCATTTTAGCTCCAACTCTGTTGTTTTTGTTTTGTTTTGTTTTTAACTCCTCCATTCCTTTTGCTTTTCCAGATAACCAGCAACTCCTTCTAGACAAATGGAATTATTCTCAACCATTTTTTCTGCCCTAAATAACTTCCCTTGATCACTTTTGGAGGGTTACTTTTTTGCATTTTTAGTTGATATGTCATAGTTTTAAATATTTGGGGGGTACATGTGCTATTTTGATACCTGTATACAATATGTAGTGATTAAATCAGGTTTATAAGGATATCCACCACCTCAAACATTTATCTTTTCTTTGTGCTAGGAACATTACAGTTCTTTTCTTCTAGCTATTTACACAATACACAATACACAATAAATTAGAAACTATAACTTCCCTACTATTATATCCAATACCAGACCTTAGTCCTTCTATCTAACTGTACTTGACCTTTTAATCCTTTTAAAATATCCCTTTCATCGTGGCCTCTTACTTCAGCCCCACAGATTCCCCAGTGTCACCCAGACGAAGCCCAGTCCTCCTACCCTGCTCTGAAACACTCCACGTTGTGTAAGCTTCTGAGCTAACTTAAGACTGATTTCTCCTTTCTTCACAACTGAATCTCTCCACTCTAGAGAGATTTATTTTCTTAATGTCTATGCCATTTCTTTCACATATTTTCCCTCTGTGCCCTTGTTTACACTCTTATTCCAGGTCTACAACGTTCTTCTTTAGCCCCTCTCATGTTTTCAAATCCTAATCGCCTTTCAATGATCCTTTTTTTCCCAAGAAGACTTTCCCACCACCTCATCCTGCCAGGCTCTCTCTCTCTGTTCTTCCTCTCCACTGACAACTACTAATACACCACTTCTTATTATTATATACATGTTGTCCTCAAGGACAAAACTTTTGATTTCAACTTTTTTGTATCTTTTCACCCAGTAGCTAACATGGCACAGACTGATGTGCTCATAAACTATATGGGCCATTGAGTAATAACTCCAAAGTTCAGAAAAATAAATAAAAGGCTTATCTTCAGCCAAACTGTTATTTGGGTGATTGACACATTATTATTTAATTCTTGATCATGATTAAGTGTCCTGACTGGAAATTATCATATGTTTTTAGATGAAGGTAGCTGTGTAATGAGATGTCATTCTTCTGTAGAAGGCGAGCTTGATGGCCAGTGCAGTGAAGAGCTCTGAGGATGGACTTACTGGACCAGGATAAGGAAAATGGGTGCGGTCTTCAGTCCCCTTCAGTGTCAGAGAGTTGTATTTCAGTGACACAAAGGTCAAGTTCTGTTTTTTTGGTTAATGATATAAAAAGACCAAAGGTGGGAGTGTGGGGAGAGAAAGAAAATTCATCTTTCTCTGCTTGCCTTTGTTAATGCAAAGAAAAGTATTTTGGAAAATGAGAAAATCACATCCAATATATGTCACATGATAAAAGAAGTCCTGATTGTAAATTCCAGATAAAGTCCTGACTTGCTGTGTGATGTTGGTCAAGTAACTTTATGCTCTGCATCTCAGAGATGTCATCTATCAAAGGAAAATCATCATGCCTTTTGCTGAGGGTCACCATAAAAATACAAGGAGATAATGGCAATTCTTGAATCAGAGGTTGGAAAATTAAAACCTTGCCATTGTGCGGCTAGTTTCAGGACAACATATGAAGTGTAGGGCACTTACCATACCAGGGAACATGACAGTCTTTATTTCCTTTATCCTACATTCCTCCCCTAATATTGGAGTTTTCAGGCCCAAAGGAGCTGTGAAGAGAAGAAAGTTAGCTGCTCATGCTGATATGAAGAAAATATCATGGATATACTTTTATTAGGAATAACAGCTGCTCTCCCTGTGTTTCTCTGGATACAGAAATATCAAGGTCCATTTACTTTTAGAAGGTATCATTGCACAGCATCTATAAATTTCCCAAGTTCCTGCCATATGCCAGGCAACATACTAGGTGCACTCACACATGTCACTTCATCCTGGCCACAGTTCCATGACGTAAGTAACCCAAAGGAAAAAGAAATCAAAATAGGATATGTAGATTTCCCAAGAGCCAGAGAGAGATATTTTGTATTCCAAAGATAATGTTCTTTCTACTCTACCAGGATGACATTCTGAAGTCAGCATGACATAGTAGAAAGAGCCACACACAAGAGAAGTTAAACTTATACTAACTATATGAAATATTTGATCCAAGAGGGAGCTGCAGTATTAGAGCCCTGAGTTCCCTATTCTATTTTGGATAATCTATGCAAAGTTATACAAGTTAAGCATATTGAAGAGTGGGAATTAATTAAAAAATATAATGCACCCATGCCTAGGATAGAGCTTCATAAAATTTTCAAGCAATGTCATATCTCTTCATTCTGATCTAGCTTCATGAATTGCCAGCATAGATTTACCTATCTCACAAAATACAGTTTCCTTTGCTCTTCCACTAGATGTGTAGTGGTCTTGGAACATCACAGGTGGGTCTTTATATGGTGGTTGGCCAAGTATTAAGGAAGCATGTGAATAAGTACGAGAGAGGTCTCCTAATTTGTCCACTGGTCCTAAGCACTTACATGGAATCTCTCCTGCTTACTTCATCGAGTTCACTGGTTCCAGCATGACCCTGGCCTTAGAATATCATCAAACATCCTGAGCCATCTCTTTGTTCTTTTTCCTATTTTGTCCTCAGGGTCCTGCCAACACTTGACTTTTTTTTTTTTTTTTTTTTTTTTAGGTTCTCTTAAAAAGATTTTCTTCATGCCTTTCCTCCTGAAGAAGAGTGGGTTATTCTTTCTAGAAGAAATCAAAGACCTATTAGAAGGTCCCAATTTCCAAAAATGCAGAGCAGGTCTTTCGTCCAGCTTGCGGAGCAGGTAAGACAAATCCCTGCTATTTGTTACTGATGTTTCACCCTCAAAAACCTAACAAAAAGATTTCTTGCCATAGCTATGAAAAATAAAATACAAGTTAAATTCTCAAGGAACCCCATAAGAAAAGCCTTTGGCAGCGTGCCCGCCTAAATTTATATTTCAACAGAGGCTATTTTTCCATATTAGAATGAACACAGGAAAATGAAGAGAAAGAACAGGAGAGGAAAAGATGGAAGAATTAACAAAAAAGAATCTAAAAGGAGAAATTTAGCCCCCAGATTAATGGTATATTTCTGTCAGTGCTTAATTTGAAGTTAAATACTTGCAACTGTAACCTTAAATTCTCAGTGACTTACACAGTCAAGCAGGTATTTCCTACATAGTGCAGTCCAATACATATCAGCCTTTGGGGTGGAGAGCACTCTTTTCCACACAGCAGTCTGTGAGCCCAGCTTCAGTTTGTATCTTGCCATCTTTAAGAACTTCAGATTCTTCAATAATATTCTTTGCTTCTGGCAAAGTGAAGGAAAAGCACAAGTAGAGAATATCTCGGAAAGTTTCTAGGGGTCAGGATTGAAAGGGACATATTTCATTTTCTCCCACATTCCATGGGCCAGAACTCAGACACGTGGCCTCATCTATCTGCAATGGAAGCTATAAATATTGTTTAGTTGTGTAAACAGGAATAAAAGGAAGCAGAGTTTGGAGAAAACCAGCATTGTATGGTAACAATTTGGGACCAGTGCTAGGAATGTCTTTCCCACCAGACGTACCCTTGGCTGAATAAGAGAGGAGTGTCCAATCAAGCTATGAAAGTCTCTGGTTAGCTTGGTTTATATCCAAAGAGCCATGTGCTAAAAGTAAATTTGACCCTCTTTTGAATTTTGTACAAATTCACAAAATATATTGTTAATTAGCTTTTTGAATGTAGAAGAGGTTTTTTAATTTCAAAATATTAACAGAGTACAACTGTTTTTGTTACACGGATACCTTGTGTAATGTTTAAGTCAGATGAAGAGGTTTTATGCATAGGTTCAAATCTTATAAAATTGATAATGCCATGAGAACATTTCACAGGTGTCTACATTTCTACTGGCTTAGAAATGTAAAAGATCTTAATAAAACAAATGATTTGTAATGTATCTGGAATACAAGGTTTTATTGGACGATTTAATAGCCTTTAACACTATCAAAAACAAGCAAACAAAAAGAAATAAAAGGAAAACCCAAAACCAATATGTTATTTTCTTCCAAAGGATTTCCCTGATGTAGAAATAGAAAGGGTTGCCATAGGGTTAGCATGACAACTCAAAAAATCCTTTCAGCAAAAGATACTTTCTTCTATTTAATTAAAAATACATAATGGCAAATACACAATAATAAATTATAGCTCAACATCTTGGCAATAGTTAGGTTTGTTGTAATTTTCCTATACTCCTCTATGTTAGAGGAGAGAAGCTAGAAATACAGGTGTGTACCACCATGCCCAGCTAATTTATTATTATTATTATTATAGATGGGGTCTTGCTGTGTTGCCCAGGCTAGTCTTGAACTCCTGGCCTCAACTGATCCTCCTGCCTCTGCCTCCCAAAGTGCTGGGATTGCAGGCGTGAGCCACTTGTACCTGGCCCACTTATGCCTTATAGTCTCCACTGATTTACCTTACTTAAGTTAAATTCCTCTCTCCATCCAGCTTTTTAAAGAGAACGAACCAGTTCAAAAGGATTCCAAATCCTTCGAGTCATGTCTTTGAGTCAGGTACAGTTTAAATACATCACTATCTAAGTTTCCAAAACACATCTTGGCACTTTGATTTTTAGATTTATGTCATTGCTGGAGAAAAGAACCCCCTCCCAAAGTAAAATATTTGAAAAAATGCCTTTAGATTTCACACCTAGAAGATCTTCTCCAAAAATATCTGAGAGATAAACATAGGAAGGAGATTGTGTTCCTTGAGAATCAGAGTGGCAAATACTTTAAACTAAATGTCAAACTGACAGAGCAAGTTGATAAACTCTAGGAATTCATTCCCCAGTCAACAAGTAAGAATTACACAAATAAATCCCCACACTTCCTACACATCTCTGAGAATCAATAACCTTTCTTTGGGGTTAGTTCAAAATAATGCAAATAACCTCAAAGAATAAATAATTTCAGACAGGCAGCTTTTTGAAAGGTGATAGAAATGAAACCAAAGCAGCAGAAATAAAAAGACTTGGGTGCAGGGAGAATCACAGGGCAGTAATGAAAATGACACATTTTCAACCCAGCAGTGGTAAACCTTATTAAAGAAATGTCTGGAAACGTATAAAATGCTTTAACAGTTCATAAAAATAATTAGGGTTCTCAACAACTTTAGCCAAATGACTGTCACAAGAATTCTCTAAGGCTGGTGTCTAACAAGTGCTTTTTCTGTAAAAGGCTGTTTTTTCAGAATGAACTACAGTCTAACGGAAAGAGTCAGAACTGTATGTCCAAAACGAGATAAAATTAAAGTTATGATTTAGGCATCTACTAAATATATGGCCCTAGAACAAGACATTTTGCTACAACAACCCTCAGTTATTTCTTCAGTGAAAAGGGGTATTACTTCCACTATGGTTTGTGATAAGAATTAGCAATATTGCCTATAATGGACCTGACACATAGTACAACAGTGTCCCATAATTCTTGCTTATAATTATCATCTTATTAGTATTATTTGAGCATTTGTGTATCACACAAGTTGACAAAATATCTCCTTTTAATAATAATTTTCTTCTTCTCATCGAGAAAGATATGCCTTCTTGGAGACCACTTCAAAGATGCCACACCCCTTTGGGGGAGTTAATTCTTTAAATAGTTATCTGTGAACACTGTGGTTATTTTTAACACCTCTGCAAAGTTCAGCTGACAGCCACCAAAGAGAAAAATTGGGACAGGTAGTTAGACTGAAGGAGGACTTAGAGAAAGCTTTATTTCACACATTAGTTGAAATGCTTGTCAAAAATGCAGACAACTAAGTACTATGCCCAGCATGTTAGAACCCAGGAATTTTCGTATTTAATAGGGAAGCCAATTGATTGAGAATTATGTAGTACAGAATCTCACTTTGAAAATCATTGCTTTAGAGAAAATATGAGGACTTGTCAGGCAGGAGGGATTGAGAGTGGCCAGTGGTCATCCCATGCAGACTATGGCTCCTTTATACAATTTTACTGGGTGCAAGTTTCGCTAGGCTTCTTGGTTCTGCCCTATTCATAACCATGTAAATAAGAATAGGCTGAGAGTAACCCAAAGATTTTTATGGCTTGATGCTGGATCTGTGAGTTCAGGAAATCTCTTAAATGGCAAGCCCTTTAATTTTATTGGAGTATAGGAAGGTGATGTCTATAATTACATATTTAGAATTGTAAATTTGAAAGATTTTTAAAAAATAGTCACTCTTTGCAAAGTACAGTGAATTTACCAGTGCAGGTAGAGGGACAAAAGCTCAGATTACCAGGAAAGGGGCAGTCCTCATTTTGGGCAAAGATAAAATTACACAGGCTATTACATCCCTGACTCACACTTAAGAATGGTAATTGTGCTTCTCTTTTGCCACTTGACCTTGACCTTTTCTTGCCATGTTTTATATTCTGACCTTTCCACCTTCTCTGTTTTGTACTCCCCACATCCACTACCTGTTCTGCTTACTCATCAATGATGTGAGTTGGCCTGTGGGTAAAATAGGCTTTCACCTACCCCACATATCCCAGTCTAAATAGGAAATAGGTCTACCTCCAGATATTATAACTATTATTATCAACAGTAATAATACTTAATAATAAAAATCATAATTGCATCCTTTATTAATATCCCTG
This sequence comes from Lepilemur ruficaudatus, assembly GCA_963574885.1. NCBI lineage: Eukaryota > Metazoa > Chordata > Mammalia > Primates > Lepilemuridae > Lepilemur > Lepilemur ruficaudatus. Next base: position 46,208 of record CAUYRT010032181.1, on the reverse strand, counting down.
CCACTACTAGGAATATAGAAAGTAAATGAAAAGGTATACAAGAAAAATTAAATATAATTTTTTATATGTAAGGGTTTACTGTTATTATCTCATGCTATCCCCATTAAAAGTACTTGAAAAATATGTAGGTTCATTGTTATAACAGTATTTTCCAGGCCAAGATGATGAACCATCAGTAAATTCTTGCCAGATTCAAAAGCAGTACCCATTTGTAGTTGCAGTGAAAATAGCTTTTATCAAAAAGTCCCAAAACAATAAATGTTAGCATGGATGTAGACAGATAGGAACACTCACACACTGCCAGTGGGACTGCAAACTAGTACAACCTCTGTGGAAAGTAATATAGGGATACCTCAAAGACCTACAAGTAGAACTACAATTTGATCCAGCAATCCCATTACTGGGCATCTATCCAAAGGAAAAAGGACATTCTATAAAAAAGACATCTGCATTGGAATGTTTATAGCAGCACAATTCACAATTGCAAAGATGTGGAAACAGCCCAAGTGCCCATCAATCCATGAGTAGATTAATAAAATGTGGTATATGTATACCATGGAGTTCTACTCAGCCACAAAAAAAACAATGGTGATCTAGCACCTCTTGTATTATCCTGGATAGAACAGGAACCCATTCTACTAAGTGAAGTATCACAAGGATGAAAAAACAAGCACCACATGTACTCACCATCTAATTGGTATTAACCAAGCAACACTTATGTACACAATAGTAGTAACATTCATCGGGTTTTGGGCAGGTTGACAGGAAGAAGGGGGTAGTACATTCACACCTAATTGGTGCAGTGCACATTGTTTGGGGGATGGACACTCTTGAAGCTCTGACTCAGGTGGGGCAAAAGCAATATATGTAACCTAAACATTTGTACTCCCTTAATGTGCTAAAATAAAAAGTCTCTTCTGGCTTTTCATCTCCATCTTATTGTTATCATAGTCAAGAGTTGCAAAATAACCGAAGTATGGAAAGAGAGGAATGTGGAAGCAAAAGCTTTTCCTAAACATTTGATTTTTAGACATTGGAAAAACAGACATCCAAAGTATGACCTGAATCCTGGTAAGGAAAGGAGCTGGACTCTTTTGTCACCTTACATCGTCACAAAGGTGGCTCCTAGTGCCAGCAAAGTCTGATTTTCTGTCCCCTGCCATTTCCCATCTGACCGACTCCCTTATTTCTCAGCAAAAATGTCTCCTCCTCAGGAAAGATGTCATTGATCCTTCGATCCTCCAGACCAAATTAAATCTTCTGTCATTGGTTCAAACAACACCCATCTTTCCCCTTTCGTATCCCTTACCACATTGCTGATTATTGGTACTCTCTCAGTCTTCTTCCCTGACTTGTGATATTCAGAGGACTCAAACAGCTTTGTCTACTTCACTGCCATAGCCCAGTGCCTACTATGGTCCTTGGCACACACACAGGCACTCAAAAATAGCTCTTTGTTAAATGAATGGAACCTGGACAGAAGTGTGACAATTCTCAGAATCCAAAGCTAGACTTATTTGTTGGTTGTATGTACCTGGGAAAGGGTTAAAAAAAAAATTAGCAGAAATAAAATGTTTTGAAAACAGCATATAGATCTTTGTATTGCCTTTGGGAGTAGTAAAGGTCCAAAATGTTCTACAAAAAGTAAAATGATAACTACATTGGACAAGTGTTGTTTCCAGTTGACAGACACATTCTTATATAAGCTTCAAATCATTCTTGTTGGATCAAACCACATTTCACATGAATATGAAGCAAGAAGAAAATACAGTATAAAAGAAAATGAAGTTAGACATGGCACAAGTAATTTAAATTAAAATAAAGGATGGGAGGTAAAATACCCTGAAAAAATTCACGCAATATTGAAAAGAATATGCTTAGAATCACTTAAACACAAATAATGTATCTGATCTCATTTATATGTCAATCACATTAGGCAATGATTTTTATTTGTGTTTTGAAAACCAATACATATTATACGATGTATTAGTTTTTTTCCTTTGGTTCTTGAAATACATTGTTAAAATCGAACACTCCTTATAACAACTAAAGTCCCCAAATTCAGCTCATTGCAAAACTGAGAAAACCAAATATAACACAGTGTATTGCTCTATGAATTTTGGCATTTTCAATTCTCCTTGAAATGGGAAGGAACGTAAACTCTATACACTGATTATCATCAAGAGATCAGCAAAAGGTGATTAGTATAAACTTTGTATTTTGAATAGCTGAAGTCTGGGAGAAATATATTCAGAGAACTTTTATGCTAAAAGGAGAATGGTGTAGAATACAGGTTTTGAATTCAGATTTTCCTGGATTTAAGTTCTAATTTTCTGTATGATTTTCAGCTATTTAATAACCCTGATATAATTTTTGAAGTTATTTGACAAGGATAATAATTATAATTTAAACTCTGTATTAATTTTGTTTGACTCAGAAATAATATATACCAAACGCCTGACACATAAATAGCAGCACAGTAAATAGTGGGCTTAATTTTATTGTGTAGAATGTTAAGAAGGCATCTCTTGTCAACAAGACAATAGGCGGCTTCCTTAACATGGAATCTAGTTCATTTCAACATTAAAGTTGGAACCACCAACAGTCACAAATGCCCAGGTAAAGAGCAATATATTTTGCTCATGTAATATAAAGACACATTTGCTCTTGTCTTCTACAAATTACATTTATCATAAATCCTGCTGATTGCTTTGGTAAGAAGGCCTCAAAAGGAAAATATATGCAAAGCCAGGGAATGCACTGAGGAGAAAAAGACACTATTGCCAATAAAAGTACCTGCAAGAAAGCTTTGTTCTCACTTGAATTTTTTTCTGCCAGACTCAAAACCACCAGTTTCCTCCATCAAATGCAAAAAACCGGCATAGGAAACAGAGCTGATACATGGGTTCAAAGCCAGGTTTCTCAGAGCCTGCGATGGCAAGGTAGAGTCAGGGATAAGGATTGCTTCTTCAAGTGATCTGATTCCTTGAACTTAATTTCACAGTCTATCAGTTACCTGAGAGACATTATTTTCTTCAGCTTGTTCAAGTCTATAGCAAGATTTCACAGATATAAATAAAGAGAGGGAGTAATGTCTTCTCTCAGGGGAATATTATCCCCTGGAGATATGAGCCAACTTCTCACAGCATTTTGCACCACTGTTTTCTGAAATGTTGTTTAAACCATGGAATACTTTTAATAGCTTTATCTTCTTCCTGTGTAAAAAGAGGCCCAACATTATCTTAAATATGCAAATGAAGGATATTGCACCAGTGGACAAAATGTAACCATAAGATTTATAATATCAGTGGTGTCATTATTCTTAAATATATTAATACCGTTAACATACTTCTCTCGGATAATTTGGAAAACAGAAACAAAACCAAAACAAACAATTTTCAGAAGATATTAACTTTCCATGGTAGACTTATGGATTGTGTAGTATAAGAAGACTAGTGGTGGAAATTTTAATGTATTTATGTATTAATTCATTTTTATGTATTTATGCCTGGCCTCATTCAAAGAATGATTTAAGATGTCTAAAGACAACGTAGTGTGCTTTTTAAAAAAATTTAAAGTAACTCAGTAAGGAAATCAGGGAAAATTTAAAAAGTAAGAAAAGATAGATTGGCAGTTAGAACAAAAGCTGCTGGACATGTGGTTTTCTGTAAGTGTTGTTTTTGTCCATGATTCAGAATTAATTTCAGTGGGACAGTTGCCCAGATATCTATGGGCCAACAGAGATTTTACTTTTCAAAGACTCAGAAGAAAGAAAACAGTCCTGACTGTTTTCCCCTGGAAATCCTGTATTGCTCCCACCACAATGGTAGGTGTTAAATCTGTTCTGTTGAAGTTACTGCATTTAATAGCCATAGCTTGATAGCTGGTACAACTTCAACAGAGGGAAAAGGCTATTCTATGTATAATAAAAGTTAAACTTGCATTAGTATATTATACTAATTTATAGCATAATGCTCTATACTCTTCACGTGGCCATCACAGATGTGCTTGACAAAAAAGCTTCAGAAACTTTCTGAGGCAAAGTCATGTTAGAAGAACAAAACCTCAGCAATAATGTAAGGAGCAGCTTCTGCTGTAGATGTGACCACCTGAGTCTACAGAGAGGATTTCCAAGGTTGTGACTGTGTAACTTTCTCTCCCTCTCATTCCCATCTGGGAATCTTCTATGTCAGGAATGGCAGATAGATTTTGATGTTGAATTACAACTTAGATCAACTGTCAATTTGGAGTAGATACATGAAACTATATGTTGAGGAAGATTATATACCCATATATCTGGGCCCAGTGGGAAAGACTAAGGTGTTGGCCAAAAGTGTGGGAAGAAGACTGGTGGCAAGTGCATTGGGCATATTTGGTTTCAAGTATTTTCTGCTTTTTTGATTCTGATTATACCCCCGAGTTGTACGAAATTAACTATATGTTATCTGTATTTCTTTCCTAAGATCCTTTTAGGAAGGATAATCAAGAGTCAAGCATTTTCTTGTCTGTATATAGCAAGTAGAGACTGATAACTCTCTCCCATTCTGTGATTGCTTCCATGTGCACTTGTAAAAAAAAAAAAAAGTACCAATATAAACAACAGCGTATTCCATATCTTGAAAAAAAATCCCCAGTTTAAACAGAATTGATTTGTATTGCAGATGAAGAGCAAGAAAAGAGACCCAAAGACCCTTATCTTTTCTTCTGTTACTCTGCAGGCCTTTCCATTATATTAATTTGTCCTTCAGCCAGAAATAGACAGTTCTGATAATCTTCTGCTTCTACTATGTAGGTGGTTTCCAATTTTAGACATATACTATTGTGAATGGTAGGATGATTTCAGTTCCAACATAAGTTATGTTTGTCTTCTAAGATTCTGAAGGTATTACTTAATCCTTTAGGAATATGAAAAGTATTGTGGACATTACCATGATTGAAAGGGTAAACACAGATGTGTGTTGCCAGTGAATTTTTGAGCATGAATAGTGTGAGAATATCATCAATGGAATTCTAAGAACTTTAAATGCTGTGGGAAACTGGCTTCCAAAAAGTTCTACAACATCTGACATGCAACTATCCTTCTATTAATCCTTGCATTAAAGAGTCAGTAGTGCTCATAAGGCTAGTTGATTGCTGAAATGTGTTTATGGGAGAAGATTTAAAACTATAATGAAATTATAGCTGTAGATTTAACTTTGTAGTTGAAAATAACAATAATAGAATCCTGGAAGTTATTGCTAATTTTCAAGTATAAATGTGTAATATATTGATCCATGACTGGAGTTGTCTGTGATGTTGTAAAGGATCAAATTTGCTTGAAGAGCTAAGGCATCCCCAAATTGTTAGGTGAATTTCTTTTACTGATGTTGGCTGTATTTACATTTTTATTATTGGAATAGAAATCTGTTTGGTAGGAAGTGAACAGGTGTCTTTGAGGAGATATCACAGTGGGAAATGTTCATGGAATTTCCATACTTGGTTTCAACCCAATAGTACATATTTCATAACATTTCAGTTAAATTACCACATCCATTTTTGTGTTATATGGGGGTGGGAAAGAACTAACCTTTTCTAGCTCTTGAAAATTAATCAGACTTTTTTAGCTTTCATTTTCTTTTGAAATGAAAAAAAAAAATTGCAAATATGAACTTCCACCTTGGCAGAATTAAAAAGCTCATTCAAGCATAAAGAAAATCAATGTCAAGTCAGGAGAAAAAGGAAATGAGAAGGCTCAGTTATGAAAGTTTACAGCATAATTCCTGTGCACAATGAATCCCATCTTCTCAGTGTCATCCTTAGTGGCTACTGATCCCTACAGAGGCATGAACTTATGAATCAGAAGGTGTAGTGGAGCATGATTGGCAGAAGACTCTCAGAGGGAGAGCCTCCACCAGGCTGCTGTGCTTTTGGGGAATCTCATGGCCATCACTGATACCTCTAATGTGGACACTTAGAAGACGGAAGCTTGACTATAATGTTTGTGCCTGGCATTCCAATGGCATTACCAAGGGATGACTTGGAGAGTGGAGTGAAGACGTGTAGCTGAAATAGCTAGTTGATATCCAAACTTATTTTTAATTTTTTGACACACAGCTGTAACTACGCTTCCCAGCTTCCCTTCCTGGCCATGTGCATAAATTCCAGCCAAGGGTATAGGGTACTTCTAGGCCTTATCTATTAAAAAGAAAATTCCTCCTTCACCATCCCCCTTCAGCAGCTTGATGCTGAAAAATTGGTGTCCTGGAAGCCATTTGTTGAAGATGCCCCAGGCTAAAAGGAACCTGGCCCAGAAATTAGTACTTGGAGAAAAGCTACCTGACCAGCAATGTGCATTATGTCATGTCACTAAGAAGTAAACTTTTATCGAGTTAAGCCATTAAGATTTTGAATTTGTTAGTTTCAGCTGCTAACATCACCTTAAACAATATAAATAGTTCTCCTTATAATCTCCAGAAATTCTTTCTCAAAATAAACATGCAACTTAAGTAAAGTGATGTTCTTACTGGTTAAAGCCTGCTTTCAGGCAAGTGTCCTTGACCCCAAATCCCTCCTCTAGAGAAATTGTGGAATAGCCTCCAACTCCCCCGTCTCCCATGTGCTTCCACCAAGTGGCATACAGTGAAGAACATATCAACTACAAAGGTGCCACATAGAATGGGTTACCTTGTAAATAGGACCCAGTGATAATGTGATACAAAAAGAAATAAATATTTGGTTTCTGCTCCTTGTTCCTGGCACACAGAGGTCTTAAAACTCTTGCAGATAGGGGTGCTAGGAGAATTTTGTGTTAAATGTTTAGTCTTTGAGCCATGGTGCCTGACACAGAGATCCTAAGACCTAGATAATTTCCTGAGTGATAGGAGCATCTGACACAGAGCTCCACAATTCCTTGGAATTTCCTGGGTGAGAAGTACATCTTTTGTTCTAATGAGGCAACTCTCCTCGGTGGGCTCATGGATAGCCTTAGGATAGGGGCTGGGTGCCAGGAAACAACAATGTGAAAATTAGATTAGAACTTTCAGCCATCCCCACCCATCCCCCATCTAGCCATCAACCTCCAGGAAAGGGAGAAAGACTGAAGGTTGAGTTGATTACCAATGGTCAATGATTTAATCAATTATGCCCATCTAATGAAGCCTCAATATAAACCCCAAAGGACTGGGTTCAGAGAGCTTCAGGTTGGCAAACACATCCGCATGACAAGAGGTTGGCGCACTCCAACACGACTGGGACAGAAAATCTACCACTCAGGACTCTTCCAAACTGTGTGCTATATATCTTCTTATCTGGCTGTTCATCTGTATCCTTTATTATATACTTTATGAATAAACCAGTAAATATAAGTAAAGTGTCTCTCGGAATTCTGTGAGACAGTCTAGCAAATAAATCAAACCAAAGGAGGGGATTGTGGGACCCCAATTTGTAGCCAACTGGTCAGAAGCACAGGTCACAACCTGAGGTTTGTGACTGACATCTGTAGTGGGCTATTCTTGTGGGACTGAGCTCTCATACTGTGGGATCTGATAATATCACCAGGTAGATAGTGTCAGAGTTGAATTGAATTAGACAACACCCAGCTGGTGTCCACTGGAGAATTATTTGGTGTGTGGGGAAACCCCCACACATCTGGTCACAGAAGTATTGTGTTAAGTGGTGTGTGAGAGTAGAAAAAAACACTGTTTTTTTTTTTCCTATCCCTAATATACCCTCACCTCAGTTCTAGGCACTGCTTTTATTTTTCTAACAAACAAACAAAACACCTTAACAATGAACATCACCTTAGGAAAGTTGAACCAAATTATAGGCCTAACAAAGTCAGGATGCTTTGCCTAAGGTGACAGGTTATATATTAAAGTTCTTGGATATTTGTTTGTTTGTTTACTTGCTTCTTTTTCTTTTTGCATGGAATTTGGCAGCAATGAGAAATCTTTATGTAAGGCCAACAGTGTGGCTGAAACATGAAATTCACAGAAGTAGTAAAAGCAATAATTTATGTTGCAAACTTAAAGGGTAATCACGTGAGCCCAGGTTGTCAAAATCAAAAATTGCTGTTAGTCATCTGGAAGTTTCCAAATATTCAGACATTTGAAACCAAGTAAACAAAAGGTTTGGATGAGTCACAATTATTTTTTGAGAAAATTCTTTTGGTACATACATTAAACATTAATTGAGATAATGTATTTCACATACAAATTATACAATAATGTAGGACTACCACTATTTAAAAACCTTCAGATACAGCTTTGATAAGAGAGCTATTCATATACTTTAAATTTTTTATTGTCTGAGAGATTCTGCCCATATATTTATACAATATATCTCCAGAGATATGACAATGGAATAATTTTACTGAAACATTACTTATTAAGATTTTTGTGTTTCCTAGTATATTCTTAACAAGCATATGGAAATGTGAATTTGTCAACTAAGTGATGATTTTCTGTAGTCATTGAAAGCAAAATAGAAAAATACAACTGTGTATCTAGGCTCAGAGGTAAACAAAACAAAACAAAAAAACAGGCAGAGTCCTAAACAAATTAAAGCTACTGTGTGGTTCATGTTCTGGTGTTGGTGTTCTATACGAGTCTTGCTAAAACACGTGTAAGTATTGGAAGCTGTCATCAACAATTGTGGACAGGTTATAATTTTAGGTGGATCCAAGGTACTTTTAATTGCTCTGGGTCCAAATTATCAATAAAATCCAATGAAGGGAAATACAGAATTGAATTTACATTCTTTTCATTTTATGAGATTCCTAAATCAGAATATTATGATTATAATGGCAGGAGAAAATTGGTAGGTTAACTTAACTAGGTCATATCTTTTGTATCACAAAAACAATGGTAATAATAAATAGTTAGCAAATATCAGCCATTGGTCTCATACCAGATGCTATTACAAGCTTCTCCTTTACCGAAAGAAAAAAATTCTATATTTTTGAAAAAGCTTACAATTTAGTTAAGTTTACAAAAAGCCAACCCCTAAAGATTAACATAAAGCAATGTATTAAAAAGTAAATGTTACAAGGATGCAGAGGAGGACTGGTATTCATAGGTATTCATATGGTATTCATATTACCCCCAAAGAGCTGAGTTTCTGAAGTTGATCTTAAAGAGTACGATGGGTATAAATTAGTAAGGGATAGGGAGATAGAGTTCTAGACTACAGCAGGGTGACACTGGGGAGGAAGAACTAGTGGAAATTTACATTTACAGGGTTTTCCATTTAGGTGAGAGTTTAATTTACCTCAAGAATGCAGCATCTAGGAATTGTGCTTTTTGTGCCACTTTCAGCAGATTTTTTAGTTCATAATTTTCCTCTGCCCTGGTTGTAAGATATTTATGCTTGACTGTGTTCATTGTTTTTTGTGAACTTATAAAAATTGCTTTTTTATTAGCCTATAAAAGCATGTTTGGAGACAGCCTAAAATAAAAATTAATGCAACTTATCACCCTACAGCATGGAACAAGTACCTGTTTCAGTCTCTTATTTAAGCACCGCAGATGCATTGAAACCTAATAAAAATTGTTCCCTGGCCCATCAACCCTAACCAGAGAGCAAGAAGCTGAAATCTGTGAATCACCCACAACCAAAAAGGAAGTCTTTTGAGAATTGCATTATTAAAACTCTGAGAACAGGTATGTTATGGCTGGAGGCATAAAGTCTGGGCTTTGTGAAGAAGCAAGTGTTTATCACTTAATAAACACTCTTCCTCCTCCACTACCTTGAATTTTTTTTTTAAATTAGTCCTTTTGATTGTGATATGGTTCACTTTGCCTTTTAAATCCAGCTTACTGGACAAGAAAAGAGGCTGCATTCTCTGAAATAATAATTGCAGGTAATAAGACATACAAGATTTGCAAGTTGAAGGCATGTTCTATAACTATGTCCTTATGTCCATGAGAGTGTGGGTGATAGGAAATCTATAAAATGGGCCAGTTTGGAAAATCATAGCAATAACATCAATGACAACAATAATAATTATTATTACAGTACAAAGACAAACATAGCACACAGCCCTGTACATGTGATTGTTCCAGGAAAATAGCTTGGACCTCCCAGCTCACTTCTGAATGGTGGCCAGGGACACCATACAATTGGCCAGCTTTCTGTGTACCAGTGAGAAAACTTGAGAGAGAGAGAGAGAGAGAGAGAGAGAGAGAGAGAGAGAGAGAGAGAGAGAGAGAAAGAGAGAGAAAGAGAGAGAAAGAGAGAGAGAAGGTGAAATACAATGAGTGTTTCCTAGACTTTCCCATCTAGTCTTCTCATGAGATAGGTCAACAGCCTTCAACAGGTGATGCTTCCTCCAGTATCCCACCTCCCTGGCCTCCTGTCCCCGACCTGGCTCAGGAGTCTTCATGTGAACAGCATGCCCTTGTCTTCATCAAAAGCAGCCCTGGAGGGCAGGAGCTCAGAAGGAACTTATAGGGAAATACCACCCCTAAACTTTTTTCCTCAGGTGTTCTTCAGACACAGTCTCAAGAACATATCTATCTTTGCATGAGAGTTTTTATTCCTATACCACATTCTGTTTCAGCTGGCTCTGCAATTCCATATTTGAACTGTAAAAATCAAATGCTGTGTCTGGTTAGTCTTTAGGAAAAGTACGCTGGCCCTCCCAAATGTGATAAGAAACCAGTTAAAATGATCTGGGCGTTAAAGCAGCCACAGTGGAAGAATTCTAGCTAAATAGATACCATCTGTACCCCCAGAGCGAGCACATCTTGTTCAGCTTCTGACCCGATTATCTCTGAGCTATTGCTCTTGCAGCTCAGTCTGTGAGTCCATGCCTGGGGTTCCCAGGACACAGACCAACTGGTTGTGCAATGAAGACTTTATGAGAAACTTTTTTTTTTCTCTTTTCCTCAGGGCCTGAAATCAGCAAGCCAAAAAGCATTTTATCCTAATATAGAAAAGAATTAGACAGCAGATGCTTCTTCACAGCAGCCTGCGTGCTGTGGAGAGAAAAAAAAATGGCGCAGCCCTCTCTCTGGCAAGAGTTATGATTGAATCATCATGGGAGTGTTAGTGGTAAAATCACATTTTTCTTTTAGATAGTAGAATTATTATCACTGGGCTATGGACAGCTAGTCCAGTGTGACTTTGGTGAGACATACTCTTTTTCTCCACCTAAAGAGTGTGTCTTTGGCTTCAAGGCAACAAAACATCCAAGAATATCACCAAGGAAGTAGAGCAGACAGGAGACCCTGGACAAAAGTTGGCTGAGATCAAGAAGGGAAGAGAGCCAACAAAGTAATGAAGAGCATTTGTTTGCTTTTTGAACTAAGAGTGGGGTTGGGTCATCTTTCCATAATCATGTGAAAACAAAAGATCACTGCAATGGACAACTTTCCCAGTGGTCCCTATGAGGCAAGCTAAAAGATCAAGCCCATGTCACCCAACCAAAGACCACCACCAGGGGCTGGGATGCCTTCTTAGGCTTGATAAGTAAAAATACAATTTTATCTACATTACTTCCTCACTCAGAGGCTTATTCAGATCAGGAAGGGAAAAAAGGAAAAGAGAAGGGAGGGTTAGTGAGGAAGCTCCTCCAATATTAGATTTTTCCTACTTCTAGGTCTTCATCCATACCTGGCAATTGCAATAGATCTCTAACTTGACTTCTTGCCACTAGTTTCTTCTCTCATTTAATAAGTTCTTCCAATTGGCCTTTATTTGATTGTTAAACATTAAATTGGCCCTTGCAATCCCTTCCCTTTGCCAGCCCCTCATGAACTATCAAAGTCAAGCTTCTTCAACCTGAATGTCTACAAAATATGAATACTCCCTGGCTCCTCCACTCCTTCCTCCCAGCAGTTTTCTGAGCCAAGATGACTTGCTTCTCACTGTTCTTGGGATACACCACCTCCTTCATGTCTATGTATTCAATTGATTATGTTGTTACCATCAAAAACGGACACCTGCTTCTATACATCTGCCTTTCCAGACCTCTCCACACCTGAGCCCCTCCTTCAAGACTGTCTTCAGTGCTCCTCCAAATGTATCTATCCTGGGAACGTCTCAATTTCTACAGCATCCGATGCTTATCCTTTTGTGATTTTAGGACTCTGCTCAAGTGTATTTGGGTTTTACCAACCTTATTATGTATTTGTACAGAAGGCCTTCTCCAAAACAGAATCAAAGTGGTTCTTTTTGTCATTTTATAAGTTGTTTTGGGTAGAATTAACCATTTCACTTACATCGCTAGTTATGCTCCTTTGTCAAAAAAGTGTCACATTCTGCATTCCATCTTGTTGGGTTGCTGTTTCATTGTTCTGCAGAATTCTATTTGAGATAGAATAAAGGTCACAATCCAGTGCCTGGGGAAGCTACTACCCAAAGGGAGTTCTTAACAAAAATATCGATGAGATATTGAAAGTGGACATATGTTTATAATATAAAAACAGAATAGAAATTTAATGCACTTTAGAAATATTCTAAGATCACTGCATTTATGCTTTGGGATGCCAAGAGGCATTTCTAGAAGGAATAACATTAAAATATCAGTATGGCTTTGAAGAAAGAGTTCTAAAGCAAGATTTAAAATTCTTGGAATCTAGCTCTTTATCAAGGTATTGCTCATTAATTTCCTTGAGTCTTAGTTCCCCATCAGATGAGAATTACCCAACTCAAATATTTGCTTTTATTATTAGAAGTATATAAAAAAGCATGTGAAAATTTTATTTACATATTTTATTTATTTTTTGTGGACTTAAAGAAGGATTGTTCCCTTGGCTGAGGTTTATTTTACTGGTTGTACAGATACTTCATTTGCATTAGCCAGGAAGAAAATAGTAATAAGATTTCTATTAATAAATGTGGGGCTTACCAATCAAGCTACAGGACAGATGGATTCAACCATATAATGTATAACTTTTTATTCTTTGTCCCTCTATGTTATCTTCTCTCCACTCCCCATATTCCGTCACCCCATTCTGATCACTGTCAATCAGAGTCCCATTTTTTTCTTATTCTTATCCTGTAACCAGATAGATCAACAACTGACAGGAACTACTCAGAAGAGATACAGCATCTCACAACACACAAGCCATATATGAAGCTGACAGCCCCTATTAGAGGTGGATATGCACAGGATAATAATAGAGCACTCCACAAATAACTAGCAGTTTGGATCATTTACACTAAAGGAGTTTTGCACGCTGGGGTAGTTATGTGCCCATTTATTGCACCTTCATAGGCAGGATGAATCTGAGTTAGTCCACTTAACCCTTTGCTGTGATTTTTGTTGACAATGAATGTACATAGTCTTAAGAGAGATTCTCAGAACTAAGCAAAAAACAAAAACTCATTTTCTCACTTTCTCATAATTACCTTTAGGATAACTATAGAGCCAATATAATTAGTGTTTCTGTGAAGCAACATTCTATTTCATATGTACAAAGGTAATTCTGGTAATATGATAGTTACTTATAATCTAAATTAGTCTACTACTACTTTCTATTTTCAGCTGAATGTAGCTTATAGTATACCAAACTTTTCAGTGATAAGATATGGGAAAAATGAACTGAATGAAACAATTAGAAAACTTAAATTTAAAAATAATATCCAGCATTTACAATAGCTAAGAAATTTTCAAACACCTAGAAAAGATGTGCAAAAACCTCTGCAATAAAAATAAATGATGTTGAGAAAAATTATAGATCATCTAAATAAAGGCATATTCCATATTTATAGATTGAAGACACAACATTTTATTTTTTAATTAATTTTTTTATTCTTAAAGTCAGAGGGTGAATTATACAGTGTACATGCTATGAATTAGGTCCCAGTTCTGGCCACAGCATCTTATGGATTCCAACTGCTAAGGGCAGCCTGCTTCCAGGTAAGGACCACCTCACACCTTAACAGTTTCGAAATATTAAGGTTGCCACATTTGCATGTCCATAAAACCTACAATCAGATGGGTGGAGTGGTAAGAGTCAGTATGCGCACTGATCATATCTAGGATTAGTATATTAAGGCTTGCTAAATTGCCTGTAACCAATCATAGCAAGGGTGTGAATAGCAACACATGTACAGTGATTAATCACAGAGTGGTGGATTGACTAGTATCCACCCTTAATTCATGAAGACTCAATATTTTGAAGGTTTTCTAGTCTTTCCAAACTAATCTGTATAGTTACCACAATTCCTGTCAAGATGCTAGTAGGTTTTGCTGTTGTTATTGTGTTGCTATAGCAGGGAGGTGGGGAGTGAAGATCGTCAAGCTTATTGAAAAAATATATATGCAACTGACAGGCTATCTTGAGGAAAAACAAAGTTGGAGGGCTAACACTCCCAGATACCAAGACTTATTCTAAAGCTTCATAATTAAGACAGTATGGTGTTGGTTTTAATGATAGACAAATAGACCAATAGAGCAGAAGAAAGAATTCAGAAATACACTCACAAACATATAGTCTCCTAGGGTATAACAGAAGTGTCACTGCAATGCAGCAAAGAAAAGGATTATATTTTCAATAAATGATGTCAGGTGAGATGCACATTTATAGGTGAAAAATTAATATAAATCACAATTCAAGATGGCTCACAGATGTAAATACAAAAGAAAAACCCTAGGATCCCTAAAAGGTAACATAGAAATTTGGGGAGGGAATGATTTTTTAAACAAGACTTGAAAAGCACTAATCATAAGGAAAAATTTAGGCACATTTTTGTGTCCAAATTGGACACATTAAAATTAAAGTTTATGTTCATTAAAAAAATGTGATTAAGACAGTAGCAAGTCAAGCTACAAAGAAGAAGATATTGACAATGCATGTGTGTGTGTGTGTGTGTGTGTGCACATCTCAAAAGACATTACTATTTTGGGAATACATAAAGAAATCATATATATTAATAATAAAAAAGTCAATAGAAAAATGAGCTAAGGCTTTTAACAAGGACTTCTCAAAATAAGCACTCCAAATGGCCAGTAGACATATGAAAAGTATCTTCCTTCATTAATTGTCAAGGAGATTCTAATTAAAATCCAAGAACCTCTACACTTCAACCAAATTGGCTAAAATAACAGAGACTGACAATATTAAGAGATTGTAAGGATGCGGGGCAACTACACTTCTGATGGGTTTGAAAATTGGTGTAGCTATTTGAGAAAGCATTTAGCAGTACCTACTAATGTATGTATAATGTGTGTACTTTATGACTCCAAAGTATATGCCCAACAGAAGTGTGATGTATGGGTACCAAAACAATGTCGATTGTAACATTATTTGTAAGGGCACAAATATCAATGGGCATTTCATATATTGTTGATACATACAATAGGATACTACTATATAGCAATGAGAATTAACAAGGTATTGTCACATGCAATGACATGAATGAATTACTGAAAACATACTATCAAGTGAAAAAAACCAGGCATAACTATGTATATATATGCTACATAATTCTATTTATATAAATTTCAAACAATGGCTAAACTAAATTATCATGATAGAAATCATGACAGTGTCTATGGCCATACCACCCTGAATGCCCCCAATCTTATCTGATCTCGGAAGCTAAGCGGGGTCAGGCCTGGTTAGCACTTGGACGGGAGAAATCATGACATCGATAGCTTTTCAGGGGATTGTGAATGGGCAGGGCACAGATACCTGTTGGGTATAGTTAATGTTCTATTCTTGATTTGGTTGATGGTTAGAAGGTTGTGTTCACTTTGTGCAAATTCATCAAACTGAGCAGTTAAGACTTTAGCATTTTTCTACATGTATGTTATACTTCACTAAGAGCTTTCTTAAAAACAATCCAGATGTCCTATTCCTCTGTTTCTACTATTCACTTTACATCATTTAATGCAATTACTGTTACTCTCCCAAATTGCCCTGTGATATCAGTGCAGTATGCACAACTTTGTCTAAAATAATTGGGAAATTCCAACTTTAAAGGTTACATGTTGTTGTCTTTTAAAAATCAACACACATACCATCAAACTGTCAGGACCCAGCTGTGTACCAGAGATAGGAGATTCAGACCAAGAAGAGAATTTTAATATGGTCATGCATTATCTATAACCTGTGGGATGAATAAAGATAAGAATTAGAGTGGACTTAACTGAAAATAGCCTTGTGATAAAACCAAGTCACTTTATTTCAATGACACTCACTTCCACCGTGATTTTTATCTGGTGCTCATTTAGTTCCTAGGCCCAAACCAAACCTTCTTGGTTTTTTCTTTCTTTACTTTTCATTCTTTTTATTTCTCCCCTCAGCTCTGCAAGGTCAAGGTAACTTATGGAAATGGAATTGCCCTTTTAGTTCTTTGCACAATGTCACCGAAAACACAGTTGAGAAGGAAAGCAAGTGTTTAGCCAAAAATATTTGTGAAGTCTAAACCGCTTGTTCTGAACCTGAATTTCAAAAGCATTGTTTGAAGTGACTCTGATATTATTTTGATTTACTGTCTTAGAAACAGCCCCTTCTCAGCTCAGACTTGCAAGCCAGCCAGATAAATTAAAGCGCAGTCTCATGAGAGGGTTGTTGAGGGAGAGAGAAAGGACACAGGTAACATCTTACAGGCAAGCAGAATGTGTATGTCTTTAAGTAAAACTTTGAGCTTATAGTCTTTGCCAGAGTAGTAGGTCTTGTCCTTAGTTTTCCAAATGATACTCTCCTCAGCCAATTTAAATACTATGCCGGCATCCCTCCATTCATATGCATCACCTACAGTAGTAATATAATTGCTCCTGTGTTCCTTCCTGGTTTCTCTTGCTGCTCTCACTTTACACTTCGTCATCGAAATGTAAAGACAGGGCCACCTTTGAAATAAAATCACGTGGGGAACTTATTAATGTTATCTTGAAATTTCTAGGTAAGCAAATATACAACTGATGGGAGTGAGATGTGAGAGGAAGAACAGACACGCTTAAGCCGATCCTGAAGGAATAGAATGATGACATCTTACTGTAACAAGGATTCTTTGAAAAGGTGATAAAGGTGAATAAATGGGTTACAACTGGTCATTTTGCTTAAGGATGTTTGCACCAGGAGGGTTTAACATGTGCCTTTAGAAGACTTCAATTTCCTGAAGATGGGGCTAGATATCAATGAGGCCGTGTTAAATTTACTGTGATCAAATTGCTCACTGTAGGTGAATCTGGAATCATACTTCTCTGTTTTAGTAAGGAGTAAACTGGAGTTGTCTGGCAAGGACAAAATTTATATTTAGTAAAAGGACTTTCCATAAAAGATCTGTTCATAAGGAAATTAAAATTTAATTTCTCAAAATTTTTGTGGCTAAAGTTTCATTTTTAAAATGCAATAAACAGCCTTATTAGAAAACTTGTATAACCAATTCAACCATGCTTTCTAACAAAAGCAGTTTTCATTACTTCTTAAGAGACAACAGCTGATTCTTTTAATCTGCTTGTCTCCTAGACAGAAGTTGGCTTTCCCTGAATTAGCCCCAAATTTAAAATCAGAGCACTTTTTTTCTATCCATATTTTTGTTGAGCAAATTCAGCCTACTAACTTGCTCCAGTGTAAATCACTGTATGTATGGTCTAAGACTAGTAAATGTCCCACCCTTCCTCCTCATAGTCAGTGTCGGATCACATGTCACAGTGATAATGATGATGTGAAGAACGGCACTGTAATCCAACTGCCTCACTGCGAAAAGAAGGGCTATCCCCAGGCTCAGACCATATTCTGTTTAGGTGGAGAAATGTGGTGTATCTTTCTCAATGAAACAGAACAGATACACTATGCAGCTAAGGCCTCTCTGCAACAACCTACCATTATTGGAAAGTTGTTCGCAGGCAGCTTTCCCCAGTGCTAGTACTTTGTGATGCCCACACAGACACTGAAAACCTTGGCATGAGTACTTTAACCAAGATGGATGGGCATTCATTGTGTCCCACTCAATGAAATAAAGAACTTGGAAAATAACGCACTCTGTTACATCTTGTATTTGCCATGTAAAATTTTAATCAAGTGCATGACTTTGTATTTATAAATTAATGTTTGCAAATAATCAATGCTATTGAAAAACCAGAAAGCTTAGAAATATCTTTCACCTATATTTTTTAAATAAATCAGGTGCCACTGACTGGAGGAGTTTTACTGAGATATTAAACAAAACAAGTTATTCTATTAAGTACAAAATGAAGAGCCTCTGACCCCAGCTTTTTAATATTGCTCTTGCCTTGGTACACATGGAAGGCAGATTATATATACATGAATACATTTGCATCTCATAATTGGTATATTAGTAAATAGTGTCCAAGCAAAATGAAATTCAGTTTAATTATTAAGAATCTATGTCTACAGCAGGCAAAGCTACAAGTGTGTAGCTGGTTTATCAGAGTAGGAAAGCAAAGGATTATATGGATTTAGAAAACCGGAGAACTCAAAGATATGAAGAAAGTTATGGATCATGTCACATGTTACAGACTAGGAAGCTGAAACCCAAAGAAGTTCAATTACTTGTCCAAGTTCATACAACTAGTCAGGGGCAAAACCAAGACTAAAATAGAGGTCTCTCAATTTCCAGCCCAGTTCTTGTATCACTAGACTATGCTTCCTTTAGGAGATTAGGTTTTCATGTCTGTAGCTTAACAGACTTTTATCATATATGAAGGAAATTTCTTCTCAGTCATTATTAGGAAATTATGTTTATGTGCAAAAGTAGCACTTTGCATAAGGAGAAGATTTTAATACAGTTTTCATTGCCAGTTATTCTGGGCTCTGGCCAAATGCAACAGTTTCCAGATGCCTTTGCAACTCAAATTGAGAGTATGTTAAAATTCCCTGGAATCCATCTTGCCATGAGGCCCTGAAGAATTTAGGCAGTCATTAACAAGAGTCCAGAAACATACTCAGTGACTAAAAGATGGTACATTGAGTCCCCACATAGTGTGAAGCTATGGATCTTTTGCCAAGGTAAGGAGGGGGTTGCAATATTTGGCTTTATAAGTTTTAGAACAAGGCAAGTCAAGGCTTGAAGGACTTCTGATGCTCTCTTGCATTTTAAATAGATCTGAGTTAAAGAATCCTTTTAAAGTTTTTAACAATTTCCTAAAATATGTGATACTATTCACATTGCCATTGCTAGGTAATATGGGTAGAGCTCATTTCACCCAAGTCTTATATTGAGAACCAAGCCATAACTCTTTTTTTCAATTAAAAATACCAACTTGACAGATATTTTACTCACAATAGCCTGGTAACCATCTACCCAGATGGCACGTAGTCATGCATTTTGGGACTAACTATATCTCATGACTTTTGCATAAATTATACAGAAGAAGAGGAAATCCTCACAGATGATGCCCAGCTCAAATGACTACTTTAGTGACTATGTGAAAGGGAGGGACAGTAAGAAAAATGAAACAAAAAGAGAAGCAGGTCAGTGTAGGAGAGGTGTGGATAGGCAGAGCTGATACATCATGCATCCAGTTAATATTTGTTAAACAAATCCTATTTTCTTGCAAGGAGCTCATAGCCTAATAGCAGAAATAGATCAACTCAGGAACAGATAATTATTTAAAGATTAAGTATCCAGGCGGATTTCCAGCAGACAGGATGAAAACATTTAGTTGGGGATGAAGTAAACATTTAAAGATCTCTTTGTATGGAGGAGGGTTAACAGGAATATAACAATTCTTACAAATGGCATCAGGATTCCTTTTAAGGTGGGAGCTACATTTGTTGGGAAATACAACTTAAGCGCTTGGGGGAGCAGGTGAAATCCTTGCCATTGGCTGGCTCCAAGGTCTGTAAGAATAGAGCCAAGTTGTCCTATTAGATAAAAGGGTGAACTGTCTATGTGTGTGTGTGTGTGTGTGAGAGCGACCGAGAGAGAGAGAGAGAGAGAGAGAGAGAGAGAGAGAGAGAGACAGATACAGAGAGACAGAGAGACTAGGTGGGGAGGAGGGGACTGCAGGATGGGGAACACTGGAAGATTCTAGAGCACTTCTAAAAGTATGGTCTGCATAATTCTGGGGGTTCCTAATATCCTTTCAGAGGTTCTGAAAAGTCTAAGCTCTCTACAAAATAATACTCAGATATTTGTTTTTACTGACTACATTGGCATTTGTACAATTGGTACAAAAGCAATGGTGGGTAAAACTGCTGGTGCCTTAGTGTGAACGCAGGCAATGGCATCAAAAGATGTTTTTTAAAGATAATTTCCTTTAAGAATGTCTTTGATGAGGCAGTGAAAATTGTTGATGCTATTAAATCTCAATTCATGAGTTTACATCTCCCTTTCTAAGTATATATCAGTGTATGGTCAGATTTTCTTCATAAACTTCAACAAAAACTATTACAATAGGTAGGTGGCAGATAGAAGAATCAGCCATCTTCTTTTTGCCAGACATTAAAAAGGTTTGCCAAAATATAAAACAATGATATCCTTTATATGTTGCAGACCTGCTGTGCTGCCCAATACGGTAGTCATGCCACATGTGACTGTTTACATTTAAATTAACTCAAATTAAAATAAATTAAATATTCAGCTCTCAGTCACACTAGGCTCACTTCAAGTGCTCAGTGACAGCAGTGTGGCTGGAAGCTACCATATTAGATAGCACGGAAAGCAGATCCATTATCACAGAAAGTTCTACTGGGCAGCACTGTTACAGAGTGTATATGTAAACGCGGCTTTTTGGTCCATGTGTTTCTAGACTAAAATGAAGTTTTTACGGAAAAAAAAGAATACTCTCATTGGAATGTGTTAAAATAAGCATTTTTTTTTTTTTCATTTAAGCTGGTCTCTGTTCTCCTCTTCAACTTCGCTTCTTTTGGACTCTTGGAATCTCAGATTCCCACTGGCGGGGTCCTTTCAGACCAAGGATCAGAGGACACAGGAACCTTTGTTTACTCAACAGTCCAAATAGTGTCAACCTAAGGGTGTCCATAAGCAATAAGATCATCTCAGGTTAAGAGTTCCTGGATTCAAGTAGCCCTATTGTAAGTGGGGCTCTCGTGCAGAAGGGAGAGAGAAAAAACAAGAAAATATTTCTTTACAGCATGAATTCAAGTTACCTGCTCAGCTGGAACCTCTTTGATGGCACATTTGCCCTGAAATACACAGTTCCCTCTTCTGTGTCCAAGTCTGCAATATTTATGACACACATTTCTGATAATAAGGCTCTACCCCAGAGTTTGCAAGCTTGTTAGAAACTGGGATAAGAGAATGCCCATTAGCAAATGCCAATGCTTTACTTTCCCAATATTTTCTCTTTCTGTGATAACAACTATCATCATTCTTTTTTTAGGAGACAGAAACCCATGCATGGAAATTTGTGTGCTGTTATTCGCAAGGTAATGATATTTGAGTGTTTACTCTCACGCTGGTGTTAATTAGTGCACAGCATATTTAAGTCTGGGAACAACACAAGTCAGTTAACATCTCCGAAGGACATCTTTTACACAGCTACATTATGTTCTGACAAAACCCAAGTAGCATTGCCAAGACACCAATGGTGCCTGGTAAACACAGTTTTGGCAGAGTGCAGAGGGATTTTTCTCTACTGGCAACCAGGAAAATCCAGGTTTACAAATGTGCCACCCTTGGTTAATTAGTGACAGTGCTAGCTTTTAATTTAATTTGAAGCAACATGAGAAAAAATTCAAGGAAAAAAGTGAGTAAACAAGCCCACTAGTCTCACTGCTGGAGAAATGAAGTTATGCAAGCATGAGCGATCCAGGCCTGCAAAGAGCTTGATGGATGTGGTTGCTTCTGAAACACAAGAACATCTGGCTACACTGCACAGCTGAGGGGGAAAAAAAAGAAGGGTCCAAATTCATGGACACATTTCTGTCAGAGACATCCGGCAAACAGATGGCACTGGTTCCAAATAAAATCCCATAGATATGCTGAGAGATTTTCAAAACTCATGTGTCCAGAAATGCGTTCTTTTTACCCCTTTATTTCCAGCTCAGTAGCTTGTCATCAGCTCCTTCTCGACTTGCTATCTTCGGAGCAATGATGTTTCTGAAGACAGAGGCAGTGATTGTCTGAAGAAGGTCTATACTCTATTCTTGATCAAGTCTGGCTTGATGTGATAAGGTAGCACAGTGTACCGTGATGTAGAGTCTCAGCCTCAGCTGCAACCCTATTGTTATGAGCATCAAAATGTGCTGGATAAATGACAGGTTAATGTACAGTAATGGCCAGCATTTATTGAACACCATGTACCAGACACTGCTTGTATTATTTCAAATAACCTGCATTACAGTCTCATGTGGTGGCTACTATTATGATCCCAATTTTAAAGAGGAGGAAGTTCAGACACATTGGGTACCTGAAGTTACCCAATTAGTCAGCAGCAAAGTTAAAATTTATATTCAGTGTCCTCTTGATGAAAGAATGGGTTCTTAATTACTTCCTTGCACTGCTCATGAGGATTTTGGGGGAAATCAAGTACTTTTTCTTTGAAGTGGACACGTCTCAGGTGATCCAAAGGTAAGAGGGATTATACAAAACAGTGCGTTGCTATAGTCTCTTGAGCAGGGAGTAATACATTGTTTGGCAAACACGTCTACAATCTGAAATTTAAGAGGGATTTTTGTTTCTTGCCCTAATCTGCTTCTGGTCCAGAAGATCCCTTACACATGGAGAAGGGAGGACGGAATGCAGAAGCTAAGACTTCTCAGAAGGGAAGTGGAAGTCTGTAACTGCTGGAGAACTTGCAGGCTTCCCGTGGTTGTGACCGGCACCCCAAGGAGTTCACCTGTTGCCCTCACAGCTGACACCAATCAGGAGCAGGGTTACTACTCAGGAAAAGGAAAGATCTCTAGGTTCCCTGGCTGCCTTTCTCCTAGGCAGTAACCAATGCCTACATACATCAACAGCATTGAAGCAGATGAGGTATAATAGAAATTAAAAGCACAAATATATACAGCTTAAAAAATCCTCGAACTCAATGTCCTGAGACATCTGGTAATCCTACAGTTCTTAAAATCAGACCTGATGCCAGCAACTGGTGATACTGAAACAACACGTACTTTCATTAAGCATGACTCTAATGATCTAACATTTTCTTCAACCAAAGAGAATCTAGTAATAAGATCCTCTGCAAAAGAAGCCTTAAAAAGGCAAGAGTAATGACAGGATTATTGCATTATGTAGGCCATACAATTTTTAAGACCCAGGCATGTGGCCCAAATGGGTAGTGGAATTTATGTAAAGCAAAAGATGTTTTCTGACTTTGGAAGCAGTAGAAAAATCCATAGAATAATTTGGTTCAGTTTTTGGATGAGTGGTAGAAGGCAGAGAATCACCTTTCAGGTCATAGAATAAAATTTCAGAACTAAAGGAAAAAGACTGTATTCTTTCAAGATTCATATTGTCATACATATAATAATACATGTGAGGATAATGAAATGCTTTAAAAATGTATGTGATGTGAACTCAGAATGCTGGTTATGTAGTTTGTTGGGTATGCTTATAATTGCTATTTCTATGTCTGTCTGTCTTCAGGTTGGATTCGAAAGTGATTGCTGATTACTATAGAGCCTGTAGTGAGCTCAATGTTGAGGTAAACCCATAGCGATCAAAAATTATTAGGGACACTCCTTACTGCACCTAAGCGGGGGGGGTCATCTACAGGAGAATCCTGGCACTGGAAAAAGGGTACTCCATTGGAATGTGGAAAGGTCATTAACTGCCAAAAAATATCATAGCTCAAAATTAACCCTGGTCTGTGGAAGGGGTCTAGATGGGGTGCGACAATAATAATAATGATAATGACGACTGATAACATTCATTGGGTATTTTGGCATGTTTCAGGCAATGTGCTCAACCCTTTATAAAAATCACCTCATCACAGTAACCCTATTCAAAAGATTCTGTAACTATTCCCCATCATCATCTTAGGATACCGAGGCCCAGAGAGGTTGCAACTTGCCCAAGAGCAAACATTGCAGAAAACTAAGACAGAAAACAATAGAATCTGGATTCAAATTCTGATCCATCTGATATCAGAGCCCTCACATTTAACCATTCTTTTCTGCTGAGTGTATGAGAGACCTAGGAGTAGAGCAAACATATAGGTAAACATTTGCTCGGTGACATGTCTGAAAGTGAAAGGAGGTGATAATTACACTAGGACAACACCACAAAGTGGGATATAGGAACACCCTGCTTAAGAAGAGAACTTACATGAGACATGCACCTGCCTGAGAGAGGAAGGCCAAACCAGCATGCACTTAGACATTAATACATCAACTCCTCCCAGATTTTAACAGAAAAATTGTTAAAAGAGGTAGACCGCCACCCCCACAGATACAGTTCCTCTTAACTGCTTCAGATGAATAAGTGCTTAAAAAGTTAGCATCTGTTTGCCTTGCCTAGTTTTTAACACCTTTCTCTTAGTTTCATTTTGTGCTGTCACAAGCATTTTTCAAAAAAATATCAAGAATATTTTGACTTTAAAGTATTTATTGCCTTTCTAGCTTAGGCTGTCATTAAAGCGAGTTGTTTTATACAGAGAAATTAAGGCAGAATTACTACAAAATCTTTGCACCTGAATGACCATTTTTAAATGGTTTCGTTTTTAAAGTCTTGCCTCTAATACCCTCACAGCACTTGATTTAAACTATTAGCTATCCCAGTATACAGGAGGCTGACTTTGTGGAAAATATCAAGCATAGGGTTATCAATTCTGTCTGTTCTCTTTTCACACACTGTCTGCCTCAAGGCAATATATGTATAAACAGCAGCATTTCTCTAACCAGGGCTCTAATATCGTGAGCTTCCTGTCACATCTGACACTGTGGGCCACTCCACCTTCTTCCTGAAACTTTGATCTGATGACTTTCTGGCGCTTTCCTCTTTCCCTCTTGCCTGTTTCTCCTCTGTCATTTCTTCCTTCTCTTCCACCCCCTCTGAAGGTTGCCCCTGTCACTGGGTCTCACTACTGGTTTGCTTTTCTTCATTTTTCTCTATACATTGTGTCATTTGGCAATCATATTGTTTTCATGGGTACAATAAATATTAATATTTCCGTGTGGTACAAGATTTTCACATCTATTTTTCCAGGTCTGGCATTGTCTCCCAAACTCTAACACTCTATCTGTCTAAAACTCCCAAGATGTCTTTCTGGCATCTTAAATTCAATGCATCTGTCTAAAGCTGGTCTCACATCTCTCTTCTCCCAGACCCCTTCCCCACAAATCATCTCCTTCCCAGGCATGGCTCTCCCTTGAATTTCCTCTTTGCAAATGACACAAGTTCCCTAGGATCATAATCTTTTTGCATCCCTTTTCTTTTCCTCATGCAAAATAATCTGAAATAAAATCAGTGGACAAATTGTCTCAGGTCTTCTGTTTCAATACCTCCCAGATCTATCACTTCCTCTAAATTTTTCTAGCCAAACTTGTTCAGACCCTTAGTACCTCTGACCTGAAATATGCTAAGTGGTCTCCCCTACACTTAATTCCTCTGTTACATTCATCCTGTGTAGCAGCAAAACTAAACTGCTTAAAAAGCACTTTGGGTTATGCCATTTCTTTCTTCAAATTTTAACACAAGCAAAATAATTTTTTCTATTCTGTTCAAATTTCCCAGCCTGGCATCCAAGATTCAATATTGATTTGACCCCACCTCATTATTCAGATCTTAGTTGGCATGGCATTTCTTCTGGGGGTCCTCTCTGTGCTGCCTAAGTTAGATGATAAGGAATATGTGTCAGCCTCTACAGCAGCTGGCAAGTGTCCTACAACTGCTTGCCATCTAATCCCCATGGAAGCCAATTGTTCTGGGTCACAGGAAATCACATAACACATGCAGCATAAAGTGAAGTCAGTGGGAACCTGGTTCAATATATCTACCCTGGATTTCTCTGCGTTCTCTAGCCCCTTGAGATTTGGGGCCAAGAAGGGAGACAGAGCTATTGGGCTTCATGCTGCTCTTCCGTTTATGCAACTACACTTTTGCTTGTTTTATTTAAAGGGGTTGCTGAAGATTTCAATTGACAAAAATGGTTAAATCAAGTTGCATTTAATTGAAGAGAAAACCGAGCCCTGGAGAAGTTAAATGACATAGGGACTTTACATTGGTGTATTTGACATATATCATCCTCCATGTGAGTTCACCCATTGCTTTGCCCACTTCTATGCTCTGACCACTTCCATGCTGGCTTTGTCTAAGTTTGTACAGTTACAACAGGCAAAGCCCATACTACATACTACATACTACATATCTCACACCTCCTGTCCTGGGACTTTGCTACCAAGGTAGGGAACACCTCACGGAAACCCACCTAGCACTTACGCATGTGCAAGCCAGAAGAAGTACACAGGAGTTAACATATACAGGTATCAGGTACCAGGAGATAAATGCTTCACTCTTTTATGCTTGGGTGGACAGTTTGGGACCTATTTTAAAACATTCCTGTGAAGGTCTAATAAGATGGAACTCTAGACACCCTCTCTGGTAGCGAGCTTAGCAGTGCTTCCTTACATTGGCTTTTCCTTCTTTCCTATTTCGTTCCTCTGCCCTGTACACTTGCTCTTTGCCAATAAACTGCCTTACCTACCTCAGATAAGACTCAGTCTGATTTCAGGGGAATCCAGACTCAGCACCATACCTACCAAGTTAGGAATAAAGCCAAATCTTGGACTTCAGCTCTGTATATTGAAAATACATCTTTCTATTCCTGTGCCCCAGTGACTACAAAATTTGCAAAACATTTTTGTGTTCTCATTTTATTATCTCTCTAAGACACATCACACCTAGAAGTAGAATTAAACAAACAAAAAAATAGTTTACTAGGTACTACTTTTTTCCCTAATGAAAGAATGAAATAACCATTGTCCAGAAAACTTAGAATCACATATAATGTCCATGTTGTGAACTAAAATAAAATCTTAAGCCTCCCAGCTGACTGAATAGACCCCCGTCTTGGCCAATGGGACCCCAGAAATACCCTAAAGCTGAGTTGCTGGCCATGAGAAGGAAGGTTAGACATGCTTCACCATGCCCCCAACCCCTGTTGGAGATATCTTTGTAACTCATTAACAGGCCTAAGCCTATACAAAGAGAAACTTAAATCACACCTTCAAGTCATCAATTTACTGAACAGATTATTTGAGTTTGTGTGTATATTTAGTATATGCAGTGGCTTTTCTCTGATTAACAGACTTCCTTATCCTAACTTAAAACATTCCAAGCCTTCAGACAAAGCTTCATTTCTTTAATCAGTCACAAATCAAAGAATTTTTATACTCACCAACAGCCTGCAATCCCCTGCTTTGAGATGTCCCACCTTTTCTGGCCAGACCAAAGTGCATCTTTCACATATTGATTTATGACTTTATGTATAATTCCCGTCTCCCTAAACTGTATAAAACTAAACTGTAACTCAACCATGGTGAGACCTCTTGCTCAAAGCTTCTTGGGCATGACTCTCTGGGCCACGGTCACACATATTCAGCTCAGAATAAATGTCTTTATTTTTCAGAGTTTGGGTTCTTTTCCATTCACAATGTATATTGTTCTTCAAATGCTTTATAGCAGAGCTGATTCTATAGAAAAAGAATAGACCCATAGCACTAAGCGCAGATTTGGACTGCTACTACTGTGAGTTTAAAAGTTAAATGTTCAGTTAATGGTTAACTATGATAACTAGCGCTGAACTTACATGCTAACACAGAGAACAAAGGAAAATGAGCTGAGAGGAAATGAAGAACTCTCTAATGGACGTCAGACACCACATAGATAATCAGGAGCAGACGTCAGTGAAAATGAACTGACCAAAAGCCCAATCTGCCACACCACATGGCCACGCCATCATCATTTCAGAAAAGAGGCTTCTAAAAACAAACACCTACCATGTCCCTGTTGGTACCAGACACTGCCCTGGCGCTTTCCTAATATACTGTTGGCCACTGCAGGCATCCTTTAAAATGATATAAGTAATAACGTAATAACAGTAGCTTTCTTTTCTTAAATATATACTCTGAGCCAAGCACTACTCCAAACATTTAAAATGATATGTGACTTAATAGTCACAACAACCTTATGAGGTAAGCACTCTTATTACTCCCATTTTTCAGATGACAAAATTAAGGCTTACAAGAGTTGCTGTGACTTCTCTAAAGTTGCACAGCTGATGAAGGATGGCAAAAGATAATGCAGCCAGGTCTGTGACGGAAGACCCTGAGTTCTTAAATTCAGATTATTCTGGAACTTCAACAGCCTTTCCTTCCCCTACATACTCCCACTTATTAGTCTTCCCCATCTCAGATCTTCCATTCTAACAGATTTGACACACTCTTTGCTATAAACTGTATTCCTCATCTGCCTGATCACCTAATCCTGGGTCAGTTTTGGTGTCTATTGCCCTACATTTCTCAGGAATCTCAACTATCCTCTGGCCTGCTTCATTCTCTGAAATATCATTAGTGTTTGGTGAAAATCTGCTCAGTAATATGGGCAAATAGATTTTCAATCATCCTGCACAGATGGACTTTAGAACATAGATCTTTTTCCAAGGAGGTTTCTTCACCATGGGAAGCCTAAGGTTTGCACTTGCAAGTTTTACTGTTTGTTGGTGCTCAGGTCTTCTGAGCATCCTTCTCCACTTTTAAGATTGCTGTTGTGATGTATCATAAACAATCTCAAATACAGAAGTTCCTTATTTGCCATGTAGCCATTCTTGACCATTTTCTTGTGAGAATGCTCTGTGATTTTAAGACCACTCTATGTTAAGAGTCACTTCCAAGTCCCACAGTATGCTTCTATTTCTGCAGGCATAGCACAGAGATACCTTTAGGTACACCCTATATGTGCTATTTTTCCTAGAGCAACAAAATGCTATATTTTTGTAAATGAACTTTTCATTTTAGAATAATTTTATGTTTTCAGAAAAATTGTGAAGATAGAACAGAGAGTTCGATATACCCAGAACCCAGTTTCTCCTCTTATTAACATCTAATATAGTATGGTACATTTGTTATATTAATGAACCAATATTGATACATTATTATTAATTAAAATCCACACTTTATACAGATTTCCTTAGCTTTGTCCATCTTCTGTTCGGAGATCTTATACAGAATACCATGTTACACTTAGTCGTCATGTCTCCTCGGGCGACTCTTGGCTGCTACAGTTTCTCAGACAGATTATTTTGATGATCTTGACAGTTTTGAGGAGTACTGGTCAGGTATTTTACAGAATGTCCCTCAATTGGGATTTTCCTGGTGTTTTTCTCATGGGTTATACATTTTGGGGAGGAAGATCACAGAAGTCAAGATCTATATTTACCACATCATACCAAATGTATACACTATCAACATGACTTATCACTACTGACGTTGACCTTGGTCACCTGGTTTAGACAGTGTTTGTCAGGTTTCTCCATCATGAAGTTGCTCTTTATCCCTCATTTCTGTACTGTACGCTTTGAAAAAAAGTCACCAAAAAGGGAGAAGTTATGCTCCCCTTCATTTAGGGTGGAGTATCTAGAAAATTTATTTGAAATTCTTTTGCATGGGAGGTGGTCTCTTTCCCTCCATTTATTTATTTATTGAATCATTTATTTCTATCAGTACAGGCTCACAGATACTAATCTTATAGTTCAGGTAATAACCCAACACTGCTTTTCTTTTGTTCCAGGTGTTCTAGCTTTGACATTAAGAGCTTCTTGAGTTGTCTCTCTGACATGACTTCATTATCATGGGTTTTTTGTTTGTTGCTTATTTTGCTTTTGCACTTCTTTACTGTCTGGCACTACAAGATGCTTCAGGCTCATCTTGTATTAATATATTTCAAACCTCAGTCTTGGAACCAGCCATTTCTCCAAGGAGCCCTGGTTCCTTTTGTTGCAGAATAATATTAGAAACCAAGAACTGGGTGTTGGTTGTACTTATTGCTAACTGGTTGCTTTTAGGCTGTCTCAACTGACAGAGCAAGGAAATATGTGTGTGTATACCAACCCATGTATGTATACATATCTATAAATATTTGTATATATAACCATCAGACTATTAAGCTAAACATGAGTTTATACTGAAGTCTCCAAATCATATCCATGTCCACATGCGTCATTCTAGTCTTCTTCCCCTGCTTGTCTATAAACTTCCTCAATAGTGAGAAACCTGGCTTCCACCACCTGCCATCCATTTACCCCATTGTTCAGTTCCAGTATACAAGTATAGCAATGTCAGAATTGATAGCCCATACCCCCGTAGGGAACAACTTAATCATCTAATGTAGGGGGCAATGCCATGTTTTCTAAATTTATGAATGAAAAATTAATTTTGAGGCAATCTCTCCACTTTTTCTTATTTGTGGTCCATTTTATGAGGGGAATGAAAGCTACAGACCAGAATAAACCAGTAACTATCTATAAAAAGACCTAGGAAAGAGTGAAGTTGAAACCCACAAATATAACTAAAGAGTTGGTACGGGACAGCTATGAGTGAGTGTAATTTCAGATACGACTTTACCAAGCCCAGCACAGATAGCTGTGTTGCTCTCTTTGAGTACAGCACAAAGCCAGCTTTGATTGACAGACTATCTGGAAGCGGGTGGCAGGCAACAATAACCCCTTGCTTCCTTTCTTTGGTACCCGGGCTTCAAAAACAACTCTAGGCTTCACCTTTATCATCACTAGGTGAAGTAGAAGAAAAAACTAGAGACTCTTCTTTTTTTTTTCTCTTTTTTAATAGGATTTATTTTTTGTACCTTTGTTAGGTTTATAGCAAAATTATATACTGACATAGTACACAAAGAGTTTCCCTATACTCCTTGCCCCTGCACAAGCACAGCCTCCACACTATCAGTGTCTTGTGCCACGGTGGTACATTTGTTAGAGTAGATAAACCT
Source organism: Lepilemur ruficaudatus (assembly GCA_963574885.1). Lineage (NCBI taxonomy): Eukaryota > Metazoa > Chordata > Mammalia > Primates > Lepilemuridae > Lepilemur > Lepilemur ruficaudatus. The sequence goes on along the minus strand of CAUYRT010032181.1, from coordinate 15,407 downwards.
ACATTGACACATCATTGCCACCCAAAGTTAATAGTTTAAATGAGGGTTCACTCTTGGTGTCGTACATTCTATGGGTTTTGACAAATGCATGATAACATATATTGGCCACTACAGTATCATACAGAGTACTTTCACTGACCTGAAAATCCTCTGTGCTCTGCCTGTGCTTCGGTTCCTCCCGTCTAACCCCTGGCAAGCACTGATCTTTTTACTGTCTCCCCAGTTTTGTCTTTTTCAGAATGTCATACAGATGGAGTCATACAGTATATATTTTCAGATTGACTTCTTTCACTTAGTAATATGTATTTAAGTTTCCTCTATGTCTTTTCATAACTTGTTAGATCATTTTTTTAGCACTGAATAATATTCCATTGTCTAGATGTACCACAGTCCATTCACCTATTGAAGGACATCTTGGTTCCAAATTTTGGCCATTATGAATAAAACTCCTATAAACATCCATGTGCAGGATTCTGTGGAGACATAAGCTTTCAACTCCTTTGGGTAAATACCAAGGAGCCCAGTTGCTGGATTTTATGATAAGAGTTTGTTTAGTTTTATAAGAAACTGCCAAACTGTCATCCAAAGTAGCTTTACCATTCTGCATTTCTACCTGCAGTGAATGAGAGTTCCTATTGTTCCACATCTGTCCAAACATCTGGTGTTGTCAGTGCTTTGGATATTTTTACCTTTCTAATACATGTGTAGTGATAACTCATTGTTTTTTTTAATTTGCAATTCGCTAATGACATATGATGTTGAACATCTTTTCATACATTTATCTGCCATCTGTACATCTTTTATTGGTGAGATATCTGTTTAGATCTTTAGCCCATTTTTTAATTGAGTTGTTTTCTTACTGTTGAGATTGAAGAGTTCCTTGTGTATTTTGGATAACAGTCTTGTCAGATAAGTCTTTTGCAAACATTTTCTCCCATTCTGCAGCTTGTCTTCTCATTCTCTTGATGTGTTTTTTGCAAAGCAGCAATTTTTTATTTTGATGAAGTCTAGGTTATCATTATTTTTTTCATGGATCATGCCTTTGATTTTATATCTAAAGAATCATTTCCAAACCCCAGGTCATCTAGATTTTCTCCTGTTATCTTCCAGGAGTTTTATTTTTTTGCATTTTACACTGAAGCCTATGATCTACTTTGAGGGAATTTTTATGAAGGTGTTAGGTCTATGACTAGATTCATTATTTTCTACGTGGGTGTTCAGTTGTCCCAGCCCTATTTGTTGAAAGACTATCTTTTCTCCATTGCATTGCCTTTGCTAATTTGTCAAAGATCAGTTGACTGTCTTGATGTTTATCTATTTCTAGGCTCTCTATTCTGTTCCATTGATCTATTTGTTTATTTTTTTGCCAATACCACACTGTCTTGATTACTGTAACTTTGTCTTGAAGTCTGGTCATGTCAGTCCTCCAACTCTGTTCTTTTCCTTCTGTGTTGGCTCTGATTTAGACCAATTCATGCTGAACGTAATGCAAAGGCATTTACCCATATTCTTTTGTTCTCTTTATGGTTTTTCACTTTTTCCACAGCAGTTATCTTGTGAATAGTCAACAAAATGCTATTCTGCTTCTTTTTTTCTCTTACCTTAAGGAAATTTGATACCAGAGATATTTCTTTGTTAATTCTCTGTCTCCTGATAAAAAGAATTTAGTCTTTTTGGCAATGTGGTAACACAGAGACAGAGACAGGTAGGGAGAGAGGGAGTGGGAGTGGGAGTAGAGGAGAGAGAGACAAAAAGAAAGAGAGAGAGAAAAAATCTCCAGGATGCTTCTACAGTGATTCCAAAAACTCTCTTTCTGGAAGATGCCTGGCAAACAGCCCAACTGAGCATGTGACTTTCCCTGACCAGACCCTCTCCTATGACCAGCAGGAATGAGACAGAATGTTTTAAACATTGACTAGTGAAAAGTGCTTTTTGCAATATAAGGTTAAAAATAAGGAGATATTGCAAAGAAATGTCTCCACAAATATTTAAATATTCTGGATTTTCTAAGTTTTATTTATCTAATTGGTCATATAGGAAAAAGGAAAATGTAGTTTTTTTTAAAAAATACAAATTTAATACATATACTATTCCAGTTAGAAAAATTTCCTTCACATATTTAGAAGTATTCAAAATAGGCTTTTAAAAAGGACTCAGAATGCTTCAGGCTAAAGCAGGTACTTCAGACTGCCTTTTGTTACATCAATGTGACTTATTTAACAATTCATATTTTGGAATACATTAATGCAAATGATAATTTTTGATTGCCATCAAATTTTTAAATATGCAACACAAGTAATTTTGATTTTTATTAATTTCCTCAACAAAATAAGGATACTTTAGACATATGCTTAATTGCACTCACGGAAGAAAATCCAAATTGTTTTGTATTAGTAACATAGAATTAAGAAAGTTACTCATATTTTATTTAAAACGAATAGTGCATTCCTGGATACAAAGAGCTATTGATAGGAGAGGTAGGAAATGTTGTGCTTTATTTTCTAGAATACCTGAAAATGCACAGGGATCTTTACAAGGTCTCCACAAAGGATCTTGTAAATAATGTATTTACTGGTTTTAGAAATGAAAAATATTCATTTGGAAAAAGACTATTTAGAAAGCGTCTAATTGTAAATAATGGAGACAACCAGATAGAACCATTCTTGAAGTGCAGTAATCAACATATACAAAACCACTTGGTACTACTTCTAAACATTGATATAACCTGCATTTTCTATTTTTTCAATAAGAGATCATTATTTGGAATGTTTTGCCTCCCTGCATTCTCTGAGTCATTATTGTTACGTATTTAAATGTACCTTATTGATGAAGAAGATTCACATGATTGTTGTTATTGGTTCTGTGCTGTTATTTTTGGTTGTTTTTGGCAGTCTTTAGCCCCATCAAATTTACTTGAAGCAGTTTACTTTAGAATGCATCCTGGAAAAGTGTCTGATACAAAATTGCTTCATAGCATTACTCTTTTCCCTTAGATGAATCAAATACATTTTATGCTCTTCTCCACATTTTACACAAGGATAGGATGATCTTGCAATTTATTATTCAAATAGGAAAACTTTGAGTATGAAAAGATCAGTACATTTAGTTATTACTTTGGGACAGCAGGTGCAAACTAGTTATGTTGTATAAATGGAATCATATAATACGTGGTCTTGGGTGTCTGGGTTTTTTAAGTTGGTATAATGTTTCAAGGTCAACCATGTTATAGCATGTGTCAGTGCTTCATTCCTTTTGGGGGCTGTATAATATTCTATTGTATAAATCCATCAGTTGTTCCATATTTGGGTTGTTTTTGCTTTTTGGCTATTATAAATAACACAGCTATCAATACAGTCTACATGTTTTTGTGTGAACATTTTTTCAGTTTTTGTGGGTACATAGCTAGGAGTATATTTTCTGGGTCATATGGGCACTCTAGGATTAACTTTCTGAGAAACTGAAAAAATGTTTCGCACAGTGGCTGTATCATTTTACATTTCTACAGGAAATGTATGAGGGTTATAGCATCTTACTATCCATATCAACATTTGCTGTTTAAATTATAATCATCTTAGTGCATATAAAGTGCCATTGTATTTAGGTTTTGATTTGTATTTTCATAATGACTAATGATATTAAACACTTAGTCATATACTTGTCAGCCATTTGAATATCTTACTTACAGAAATGTCTATTCACATATTTTGCCCATTGTAAAAACCGGGTGAAATTTATTTTTATTGTTGAGTTGTAAGAGTTCTTTATGTATTCTGGATATTAGACCTTTATCAGAAATGTGATTTGCAAATACATTCTCCCAATTTTGTCATTTCACTTTCTTGGTAGTGTTCATTAAAACACAAAAGTTTTAATTTTTTTTTATTCCTTTGTCATTTAAAAAATATATATGTTTGAGTATTTTCTTAGTGGTGTCCTGGAGAATACCATTAACATCTTAATTTATAACAATGACTTTTGTATTAATACCAGCTTAATTTCAATAGTATAAAAATGCTTTGCTTTATAAAGTTCCATTTCCCCCTCTTTCATGCCGTTATTGTTACAAATTACATCTTTTTACATTGTGTATCCATCAACTTAGACTTACAATTTTTAGTTTATGTAGTTTTCTTTTAAACCCCATACATGAGAAAAAAGAAGTTGCAAACAGAAATACATTATACCGCCTTTTATATTTACCTATATTGATGCCTTTACTAGTGTTCTGTATTCTTTTCATGTGCATTCTGGTTGCTGTCTAGTGTTCTTTCATTTCAGCCTGAAGGACACCTTCTAGTATTTCTTAGGGACAGATCTGCTAGCAGCAAATTCTCTTAATGTTTGTTTATCTGAGAATGTCTTAACCTCTTCTTTCATTTTCAAAGAAACTTTCTGACAAATATAGAATTCTTAGTTGATAGGTTTTTTTTCTTTCAGACCTGTAAATATGTCACCCCACTGCCTCTGGCCTTCATAGTTCCTGATGAAAAATCTGCTGTTAATTTTATTAAGCATCTCTCATATGTGATGAGTCATTTTTTTCTCTTGCTACTTTTAATTTTCAAATTCTTTTCTATTGTGATGTATTCTTTGAATCATGGGCTACTGGGAAGTATGTTGTTGCTTAGTTTCTAAATATTTGGAGGTATTACCATTGTCTCTTCTTATTTCTGCTTTGATTTTACTTGATACAGAAACCATGCTGTGTAAAGCTCTAATACTATAGAATTTGTTCAGAATCATTTTATGGCTCAGTATATGGTTTATTTTAGTTAATATTCCATGTCCAATTGAAAAGAATATGTATTCTGCAGTTATACTGGCAGTGTTCTATATGTTTCAACTAAGTCAGGTATATTAATCATGTTGTATAATTACCTACAGCTTAAGTAATTTTGGCCTGCTTATTTTATCAGTTCCTCAAAGTTGTCACTAAAATCTTTCTCCCTTTGGTTACCTCTTCTTTCATTTCCACTAAGAGTATGTGTTTATATGTTTGGAGGCTGTATTAGTAGGTAAATATAACTTTAGAATCTTATTTTTTTTACTTGAAATTGATTACTGAATGATTAAATTTTATCTTTAGTAATACTTCTTGCGTTAAAGTCTGATTTGCTTAATATTCGCATAACTATACAACATCTAGTGTTGGTATGGTGTATTTTCCCATTCTTTTACTTTCAATCTTTATGTGTCACTATACTTAAAATGTGTATCTAATGAAAGATCTATATTTGTTATTATGGAGCCATTTTCTCTTTGTTTTTTAATTTGAATATGTCCTCTGTTTACATTTAATATAATTGTTGATATATATTTGATTTTATATCTATCATTTTGCTATTACTGTTCTCTTAGCACCATCTTTTATTTTTTTGCTTTCTTTTAAATTAATGTATTTTATCCTATTTCCACTGTATTAACTGATAAAGTTTTTTATTTCATAGTGATTATTTTGTAAATTATGAGGTCCATTCATGACTTATTGAAGAAAACATTAGTTTTCCCATTTATTATGTTTTTATATAGAAAAAGTAGAATTTAGAACAGTTTATTTTCCTTCATCTATCTTCCAACTTCTGTGCCACTGTTTTTTAGGAGACAGGAGCACAGAACGAAATTTTTTTCATTCAATACTTTCATCTGGATATTTTTCACTGTTCTATCTTCCAAATGTACATGAAATTAAAATACTAAAAACAGGAGACATTATACTAGATTTCCCTTTAGGATTTCATTACTTCAGATACGTTTTCAATGAATTCTTTAAGGTTTTACTTTTTGAATGTCTTTACTTTGGCTTCATTTTTCCATGTATATTTACTGGATATAAACTTTAGTGGGTCTTTTTTCCTTAGCTCTTTGAAGATGGTATTTTATCGCTGCTATTGGCTTAATTGTTGACCCATATCTCCAAAAAGTATTTGTAAAAGTCCTAAACTCCAGGACCTCAAAATGGGGCTTTATTTGGAAATAGGGTCCTTACACAGCTAACCAAGTCAGAGTGAGGTCATTAGGGTGAATCCTAATGCCGTCAACTGGTGTTCTTATAAAAAGAGGAAACTTAGACACAGAAGCAGACACACATAGAGAGAACATGATGTGAAGAGATACAAGAAGAATGCTATGTAAAGTTGAAAGATGGGAGTGATGAATCTGTAAGACATGGAATATCAAAGATCGTTGGCAAACCATTAGAAGGTAGGGAAAATCATGTGAGGATCCTCCTACAGGTTTGAGGGGGAACATGGCAATGCTGACACCTTAATGTAAGATTTCTAGTCTCCAGAACTGTGAAACAATAAATTTCTGTTTGTTTGTTTGTTTTAACTTACCCAGTTTGTGGTACTTTAATACAGTAGCCCTGACAAACTAATACAAGTATCTTCTGACTTCTCTCATTTCTGTTGAAAAGTATATTAGTACCTTGAAGATATCGTATAAATTTTTTCTAAAATTTTCCTTTTGCCTTTGGCCTAAGATACGATCAATCTTGGAGAATGTTCCACTGCTGATGAGAGAAATGTATTTTCAGTAGTTTTGGGGTAAAGTGTTCTGTAAATGTCTGTTAGGCCCATTTGTTCTAGAGTCCCATTTAAGTCCACTTTTCTTATTGCCTCTTGGTGGGGGGTGGGGAGGCGTCTTACAGTTGTGTGCTTTCTCTCAATTCTGCAAAGCCATGTTGGACTCTGAGAGTCTTCTGTTTATTTTCCCTAGGGCAGTGACCTAAAGTTGCTAGTTGTGTACCATCACCTAATCCACCAACTGCCTGCTGATACATGTGTCCTGTGTGCAGAAGCTCACATGCTGTCTGTGGAGGTTCATGTATGCTCTCTGTGGGGTGCTTGGGATGCCAGCCACAGGATAGCAATGCATTCAGAGAGCTGGGGATACATGTCATCTAGTTAGATGGGGGTGTCCACAGGTGAGGCATCCATGGGTCTCATGGGTGGGGATCCTGGCAGAGTCATTAAGCCAGCCAGCAGGATCTGTAGCTTGTTGAGATTTGTGTGCCAGCTGCCATGAGGCCCCTCCTATTTTCCCTACTCCTAGCTACCCTCAGATAATTCGGGTATGCTGATTCCCTGTGTTTTGATGGGGTCAAACAGAAGTAGGCCTCCTGGGCCATCCCTCAAGGCTGGGAAAGTCAAGTGCTCACTTTGTTCTTACTTTCCTCCTATGGGAAAAATCACAGACTGAGGGAATCTCTTATCACTGAGCTACGCTGCCTTGGAGGAGGGGTGACATAGGTAAAGTAAAATTATTCTTTTTACTTTATTGAATATATCTATTTTTCATTTTTTTTCTCCACTGAGGTGTTAGACACTTTCAGCTGGACTCCTGGGTTACCATACAGGTATTCTTCATTGTGTGTGGCTGTTAAAATTAGCATTGAGAGCTGGAACCTCCTATTCAGCCTTCTTGTTGACATTCCAAATGAGACCTTCACTGACTGTAAGAAATTGGAATCCGGATTTTTCTTCATAGTTCTCATTGCTTATCTTTTAAACATAAACTTAACAATCACCTCTCTATGTCCTAAGCGGCCTTCCCCAGTTATTCTCTATCATGCCATATAACTTATTTACTTTGCAGCATATGTGACAATGAAAATTATTTTTCGTTTTCATTGCTATTTACTTGTATATTGTTTCTTTCTGCCACTGTAATATTTAGAAAACTTATCTATGTTGTTAATTCCTATAGCTCCCTTGAATAATCCTTGGCCTAGAATAGGTGCTCGCTGAATAATTATTGAATAAATAAATTTTTTAAAGTGTTCTGAAGTTTTTTCAATGCTCCAGAAAGTTCTAGTTGATTACTATTTTGCTGAAATAAAATCCAGTTTCTCAAGTATTAGCATTTGTAACAAAATGATTTGTTCTTGAGCTTTGTGTTTTGATATTATATGTAGTATAGTCAATTATATTTTATTGCAAGTATAAAGCAGTTCTGTTATATCCTAGATCAAACGGGCTTTATGAGTCTTCCAGGGAGCCTAAACTGTATTTATTATACTGTTTCTGTATGAAAATGTGATTCACGATAAAAGTAACAAAAAATTTTACTTTCCAACAAACTTTTGGCTTAAAAGTAATTTTTATATTGATGATGGTCTACATTTGAGTTTTCAACAAGCATTAAATCTTTGGCTGGAAACCAAGTTTGCGTTAAGGATATACTATAATTCATACAGCAACTATAGTAAGTAGTGTTTTCAGAAGTAGGAAAGATGTCAACAGCAAATAGGCAAATATAGTCCTTTATACGAAACAAGGAAGATGTATGGTATATAACTTCAGTCTTTGTTAGGTATTTATTTCTGCTGTGGTCACTGGATTTGGGTACAATACCCTAAGGTATCTGGACAATCAGAATGATAGTTCTTAATTGGATCCTTTTGCATTACACTATTTTAAAACACCATTGAAAAAGAAGATATTTATTGGTGCATTTTTGCCTGTTGTTTAGAAAAAAATTAGAATGGGTCGAATCCCATTCAGTTTCTTAGAATTCATCTGAAAGACAATGTAGAGAAGGTATTATCTTCTATGTCAAAATAATACATTTATTTTTGTCTTATATTCATATTTTTGATATTTAACTATTTATGAGATTAATAGAGGCTATTTATCCCAGCTACTTTTTACTTCCATAAGTAATGGTTTGATTTTGTTATGTTTAAGTAAGGGGTTTAATTTTTTAAAAATTAACAAGACTTTAACATGTTCTTCTAGCCAGGAGTTAATATATAACTTACTCAAACACAGATAATGTCCAAATTTCTGTATTAATAGTCATGAAGTAAAAGTGTTATCCCAATAGAAAAGTGTATAAATTTAGTGGCTCTCAGGGAAGAATTAAAAATACCTCCATGTCATTGTATCAAAGAAATCTATTTATACATACTGTTTTTAAATGCACTTATTTTCTCTGAAGTTCAGCATAGAGTTTTATCTTTAAAAAATATCATAAAAGAAAGAAAATGAGTTAAAATGTGTTGTAATATTTGAATGTTGCAAATTAGAATTATGTCTGTGTGTATGTATGTTCCTCATATTATTGAAATACAGTTTTTCTCCTGCAAATCTAACACTAGGCATAAAACTTCCCATAACAGGCTACATTGGTCAATGTGTCCCTGGAAGAAGGTGTTTTGTATCTCAGAGGTAGTATAAGCACCATTAGATATGGTGTTGCTATGGTAACTGCTCTTTTTTTTAATTGAATGGCATAGTAAGTAGTCTTATAAAACCCACCAACCCATAACTTGTTAGTGCCCCAAGGCAGCTTTAACTTAAGCACCTTCTCTTTGTCTTTATTTTTTCAATCTAAGGGATTCAGGTGTTTGACTATACCAGTTGTATGCCTCTAATGTGCTTTGTAACTTAAATCCTTGGTTTGTTGACCACAGATAATTTCTAAACAGGAGCTCAATGCAGTTATAAAATCAAAGAAAGAATAGAAAATTTCCAGTGCAAAAAGAACAGGAGCAAATTTCTATGTCAGGCTATGTCTATAAAACTCAAAATTAATAAGATCTTAATATTTCATCATCTGATTTCACCAGAACTTATATACACATGGCACAGAGCAAAGAAATCATTCCAGAAATGAGAGCACAAAGAATGTTGTGCTAACATACGTTTTGGGCAACAGGCATACATAGTTTAGTTTAAATAGGAATTCTCCTGGCATCCAAGAGTCCTGTTTTCCTTTCAGACTGAAGCATACACCTCATAAAATATGTATGCCCCAGTGCAGATATATTGCATGGATCAAATAAAATCTATTGTAACTCTCCCCCCACCCACTTTGTTTCCTGGAGACAGTAATTCTTTTGGTCATTTTGCAGGTTATTTATGTTCAAACTGTTAGAAAATCTATTTAAATTAAAAATTGAATATATAAAAATTGCTAGTGCTCTGTAGGAAAATAGATTATGGCGTTAATGAAAAGATCATTCCGATAATATTAATCTAGTGTCAATGAATATTCTCTTCCTACTGGGTAGCATTGTCATTTTCCAAAAGGCTGGGTGTGTAATGGCAATTAGAAATAGTTTTTAAGTTTATATTTGATATCAATGCTTAAGAATATAAAATAAAAACACATACAGTTGAGAATTTAGAATTTACCTTGTCCAACTTCCTGTGCAATTAGAGATTCTCTTCACAATATTACCTAAAGTTAAATATAATTTCTTAATACTTCTAAATTTTGATTCAACTCAAATATAGATGATGATTGCTTTCTGAAATGGGCTAGCATCTTTTTACAAGGTGAATAATTTAATTTTATTTAGGTAATGAGTAAATACTGTAGCCAGGTGGGTAAGTATGATAGCTTACTCTTTGCAAGCAGGGCATTCCTCTGCCTAAGTCAGAGAAAGCCCAGAAGAAATAAAGCAATTAGGACAAGAAGTTAAGAATGAGAATAAAATGCATTTATAGTATCCTTTGGAAGAAACACACCCATTGAACCCAGGTTATGAAAAATTCCGGAGAAATGTTGGGAGATACTTCTCCAAGGATATATTTTGCTGCTACTGTCTCACTGAGTATGCAAATAAGTCAAGGCCCTGGTCATTCTTTTCCTGGCCATTTTTACTGTGTTTGTAGCAATCAACTGTGAGGGACTAGACAATGTGTTCCTCTGGGACAAAAAGCAGGCTTGCTTACTGCTTGCCATAAAACAGCAAGTATCCAATCTAAGTGTTCCTTGGCTATAAGGCAAAGCCACTGCATCAATCTGGGCTCTCTGCATCACCCTTGTGGGACATGGAGGGCAAGAAGACACTGATGCAAAGATGCTGGTGCTTACCCTGTGAGTAACAGAGTCCTTTGTCTCTGACTCATGAGTCGTCTGTCTTCTGCTGGCATCTATGTAAGTAGGGTAAAATCCCAGACCAGACAGGAGAAAGCTTCATTAATTCACTTCAGCATCCTTTTGGGGGTGGCATTAATGGACCACTAAAACTATAACTGATTCTTGCCAGAAAAAATGAGCTGTGATTTAATCATTCTAACTCTGAAGCCATCATGTTGGTATATGTTCCATAAACAAATAAAACTTTTCTAAGGCACATACAAAAGGTAAGTGCCCACCATCAATACATGAATGGATTAATAAAATGTGGTATATGTATACCATGAACTATTACTTAGCTACAAAAACCAATGATGAACTAGCACCTCTTATATTATCCTGGATAGAGATTGAGCCCATCCTTCGAGGTGAGGTATCACAAGGATGGAAAAACATGCACCACATGTACTTGCCATCAAATTGGTACTAACTGATCAACACTAAGGTGTTCACATGGTAGTGATACTCACTGGGTGCTGGTCAGGTTGGGGGGGTGGGAAGGTGGGGGTTACACCCACAACTATTGGAAGCGGAATGCACTGTATGGAGGAAGGACACATTTGTAACCCTGGCTTGGGCGAGGGAAACACATTACATGTAACCAAAATGTTTGTATCTCCATAATATCCCAAATTAAAAAAAAATAATGATTTTGAGATTCATCCAAGTTGTTGCATGGATCAGTAGTTCATTACTTTTTTATTAATAATTTAAAGAGGTTTATTCTGAGCTGAGTGTGTGTGACCCTTGATCCGGAGCACATGGCCTCAAGAGGTCCTGAGAAAATGTGCCCCATTCATTAATTTTTATTTCTGAGTAGAATTCCATCGTATAGATATACTACAATGTATAGTTGAGGGACATTTGGATTGTTTCCAGTTTTTTACTATTATGAATAAAGCCTCTATGAACATATGTCTACAAAAAACAAAACAAAACAAAACAAAACACAAAAGGTGTGTGCTTGTGTAGGAAGGAGAAGAGCATTGCTCCAAGGTATGTATTCTTAGTTCTTTGAGCAAAATGAGGGTTCTTTCCCCTCCCTGAAGCAGAAAACTTTTACACTAACATTATTCTATTTGGCATAGGATTTTGGATCTTTGACTATCTATATGTTATATGATATAAAATAATTTTGAATCTATCATAAACAGAATCTTGTCATAGTCTATAGACTTTTTCAGCTTGTAGTAGAAATGGCATCTGGGTCCTTATTGGCTTTGCTGGACAACTCAGTTGTCATGTGGAAATGTAACATCCATTCTTGCACAAATACCTGTTTGGGGATGAGTATTTAAAGTCAATTGTTTAGGCTAACTGTGCTTTCGGTGGGTGATCTGGAATGTGGCAATGTTCCATAGCTATCAAATCTGCAGGTGGGAGAAATAATATTCATGAAGATTATCTGAAGAACATGCAGTCCATTTATGTCTTAAAATATTTTTTTCTCAACCTTCTGTTTTTAAAAATTTCTCTCTTAAAGGACCTTTTTAGACAGTTTTTCTTCTAATCACCTTCCCTTTCTTAGGGAAACTTGAATGTCACATATACATGGTATACATGTTTATGTACTGTGGCCTCTTGGAAGAGCACAAGCCATTGTGATACCTAAGATAGTTTTGCCCCCCAAGAACTAATGATATTTCCCATACTGAGAACTCATGTTCTGAGCACTCTGAAATCTATCCCTGGACTGAGATGAATACTTCTCTGCTATGCTCCAGTATATTGGCTCTCAAAAATCTCTTTTTTAAGCTGTCTTGTACTCTGGAAGGATGCTTATATTTAGTGATGCTATAAGAAATAGCACTGAGAAACTACTGTAATGCTGCTACTAACAAATTGGTCATTGGAGGCAGCATAGCACAATAATTACAAGTTGCATCTGACTACTTGAATTTAATCTTAGCATTACCACTCACTAGCCATGTGATCTTAGAGATGTTGTATAGCATCTCTAAGTCTCAGTTTCCCCCAATTACACAGGGTCCTTGCCACAAAGACTCTAAATGGAAGACTCTCACTAGTGATACTATCAAGAGTAAATAATTCATTTTATCCAGGAATACTAGAAATAGACATTGAGACTAATGATTGATCAGATTTCCTTCTTTTCACCATCTAAAAGTTTTAAGTTCAATTTGTGTCCTGCCATTAGCAAGCACATAGTAATTCATAGTATATATTTTACTCCTGATATCAAATTATATACTTATTCTTATTTTCCTTTCTTATTTAACATGGATGCTTGGAGTTGTACAGACCTGGGTTTGAGTCCTTCATTCATTACTCAATAGTTGGTTTATCTTAGTTGAGTTCCTTAGTCTCCTGAATATTCCTTGACCACGTTTACCAAATGGGGTCAATAGTGGTACCTAACTAATAGGATTGGTTTTTGAGGGAGGTACTCAGTGCCCCCAAAATAATAAGAATTCAATAAATGCTAGCTGTTTTCATTATTTATGTTACCTTGCCATATGTTTTTAATCTGCATAATGTACTGTAATCTTTTCTTTCTTTCTTTCTTTCTTTCTTTCCTTTCTTTCTTTCTTTCTTTCGTTCTTTCTTTCTTTCTTTCTTTCTTTCTTTCTTCTTTCTTTCTTTCTTTCTTTTTTTGAGTAAGGAGATGAGTAAATAAAAATATACCTAGGTGTTGATCAGTGAAACCAATTTGCTGGTGAATACATGTGGTGCTTGTTTATCTATTCTTGGGATACTTCACTTAGTAGAATAGGTTTCAGCTCTATCCAGGAAAATACTAGAGGTGCCATATCACCATTGTTTCTTATAGCTGAATGGTATTCCATGGTATACATAGACCACATTTTATTAATCCACTCATGTAGTGATGGGCACTTGGGTTGTTTCCACAACTTTGCAATTGTGAATTGTGCTGCTATAAACAAGAATAGGCATTTATTAAAGAGAGTCAATTAGAGATCTGAGGAATGAAAAATATAGTCATTGGAATGATCTTTTTGGTGCCACGGTGAATGGATTAGAACTGTGCATAATTGGTGGCTGGAAGAACTGGCCCTTTTTGGTGATCCAGTGATATAATGAAATCCTGAACTCAGGTAATAGTAGTAGGGATAGAGCTGAGGAGACAAATACAAGAGAATGTTAAATATGTAGAATTAAGAAGATTGACTGGGCGTGGGAATGAGACAGAAGGGTGATTTTAGAATATTCGTAGGTTTCTTGATTGATTGAGTGGAAAAATAATATTGCCAGAAACCATGGTAGCAAATTCAAGAGTAAAAGCAGTTTTTGAGGTGAGAATGAAAGATACTACGATCTCCAGCAAATTCAAGAGTGAAAGCAGTTTTACAGGGGAGAATGGAAGATACTACTATGTCCCTTGGACATGTTGAGATTGAGATGCCTGTGAGACAGCCACGTGGAGAAGTGTTGTAGTCTGTTCCACTAGTGGATATATGGATTTGGAACTCAGATGTTTGGGCTTTAGAAAGATTTGGAAGTCATATATAAGTGGTAATGGTAGTTGATAATACTAGTTCATCGGTGAGGTTGCTCAGGAAGATGCATATAATGTGAGACTAACGACTGCTACCGTTTAGAGGTATGCTGAAGAAAAGGGGAGCCAACACAGGCAAGGGAGGGAAGAATGGTTGGAAGAGTGAAAGGTGAGCCCAGAGTCATGCTACGTAGGCCAGAGAAATAAAGGAGTGGTCAACAATGCTGCATTACCAAAGGGTAAATAAGGGCTGAGTGCTAATTTGGCAATTAAGAGGTGACCAAAACAGAAACAGCTTCAGTGGAGTGGTAGGGCTAAAACCAGATTGCAATGTACTGAGGAATAATAAATAGAAGGTAAGGTAGTTGAGACTGTGAAACATATTCTGCGGACACTTAAGTTTGTAGATGAGTAAGATCTATGAGAGCTGGGATATGGGGGTGGAATGCAAGGTTGAAGGGGAGAAGGTTGTTCCATTAGTCATATTTTCTTCTGTAGCCTCTGTTCTTCTCTGCTAATTTCTTACCCTTTTCCTACAAACATTGTCAGGTGTTTTCTCTTTTAACCTTTTACCTCCTTCCGTTTCACACTTACGCTTACTCTACAATTTTGTAGCACTTATTTTCTCTTAACTTTTGTTTGGAAAGTTTCGTATGTTATCTTGCAGTTCTTGTTCACCTATTTATATATGCTGTTTCTTCTTAGCTACTTGATACCACAAGTCTTTCAAGGTCCAGTACTATGTCTTTTTGTATCATCAGCTTGACCACAGTGTCATACTAAAGATGCTCAATTGAGAGTCCTTGAAAATCAGTTGCACAACCATAGGATGGAGGAATCCTGTTTTGGAATACTTCTTGCAAAAGGTGTGTGTTTGAAATAATTAGAAGCTTGATATGACTTATGGGGAAATTTATTTTTTATTTTTTTGAGACAGAGTCTCACTTTGTTGCCCGGGCTAGAGTGCCGTGGCGTTAGCCTAGCTCACAGCAACCTCAAACTCCTGGGCTCAAGTGATCCTTCTGCCTCAGCCTCCCAAGTAGCTGGGACTACAGGCATG
>CAUYRT010032178.1:0-22377 GCA_963574885.1 Lepilemur ruficaudatus | reverse complement strand
AGTCTTCCTGCCTCGATCTCCCAGAGTGCTAGGATTACAGGCGTGAGCCACAGCACCTGGCCACCCCGCTAATTTTTTAAAAATTATAGAGATAGGGTCTTACTGCATTGCTCAGGCTTGTCTCAAACTCCTAGGCTCAAGCAAGCCTGCTGCCTCAGCTTCCCAAAGTGCTGGGATTATAGGTATGAGCCACTATCCCTGGCCTGTAATTCTTAAAAAAAAAAAAAAAAAAAGAAACTCTATATTTGAGTTAGCAAATATGCTAAATAGATCAATATTTTTAAATCCTTGTAAATAAAACCAAGATCTTAAAATGATCTCGTATTTTACCTTTGTTTTTATTTTCTCCAATTAGTTTATTCAGTTGTAGTAAGTGGTTTGTTTACCCATAGTTTGTTAGCTCACTTTTGCCTCTTTAATCATACTTCTTCCATTTTGGTTCAATTTCCATTTTCCTAAAATACATCTTTTAGCAACTCTTATAGGGAGAGTTTGTGAATGGTAAAAATCTCTATAATCTAAAAATGTGTATATTTGACTCAAATATGTTTAACTGGGCTGACTTCGTGGCTCACACCTATAATCCTAGCACTTTGGAAGGCTGAAGCATTAGAATCCCTTGAGGCCAGGAGTTCGAGACCAGCCTGGGCAACACAGCAAGACGTTGTCTCTATGCAAAATAAAAATTAGCCCGATGTGGTGGTGTGTGCCTGTAGTTCCAACTACTTGGGAGGCTCAGGTGAAAGCATCGCTTGAGCTTAGAAGGATGAGGCTAGTGAGCTGTACTTGCACCCTGCACTCCAGGCTGGGCGACCGAGTAAGACTTTGTCTCTAAAAAAAAAAAAAAAAAAAAAAAAGAAGCAAATTAGTTTAAAACTTATATTACACAAGTAATATATACATAAACTACAAAACTCATATAAAGACAAAAGTAGCCATAATCCTACTAAGTTAATATTTTGTTGTACCAACATCCTTTCCAAATTTTTTCTATGCAGATAAGTACTTATAAATACGTATTTTCTTTAAGAAGAACTGCTTCATAATAAATAAGGTTTTATAATATCCCTTTTTAGCTTTATAGTGATCATTTTTACATGTCCGTACACATATGTCTCTGTCATATATTACTTAGTATTCCATTGTGTGGATTTACCTTAATTTATTTTTTTAGTGTAATTTAGTTAATATTTAAATTGTATGTAGTATTTAACGATTTTAACATTGTCACCAGTGTTTCTTTGACTATATCTGTACTCTATTTTTACATGTACATTCAGTTTTTTTAGAGAATATTATTTTAATTAAAATGATACATAGTATAATCATTTCAAATACTACCAAAAAAATTAGAAGGAATAAAATTGTCCAAAATTCATATCCAGAAATAACCAGTATTATTTATTGAACATCATTCCAGATATCTCTCCATGCATATTTGTAAATCATTGATGGGTAGAAATAATTATGATAGTACATGATAATATAAGTACTGTTTTTGCTTGCTTTCTTCCTGAATAATTCAATCCAAAAACCAGTAGGTGGGGCCAAGCAAAGTAGGTGTCCACAGGGGAGAAGGTAGTGATGGTGATGGCCTGGAACCCATCTTAGGTGTCAGCCCAATTGAGGTGAGGAGGGTGTCTGTGCAGGGAGTGGCAACAGGTGAGCGTGAGGTGTTAGAACCGAAGTGAGGAGCAGAGGGTGTTCTCAGTGGGGTGAAGGTGCCTGCACATTATGGGGAGGGGGTCCATGCATGCAGCAGTCAGGGTGCTGATAGGAGATTGAATACATATGGGGGAATGATTTAATAAATAAATACAATTGACTCCCTTTCTTTCTTCTTCTTCTTCTTTTTTTTTTTTTTTTGAGACAGATTCTCACTCTGTTACCCGGGCTAGAGTGCCATGGCGTCAGCCTAGCTCACAGCAACCTCAAACTCCTGGGCTCAGGTGATCCTCCTGCCTCAGCCTCCCGAGTACCTGGGACTACAGGCATGCGCCACCATGCCCGGCTAATTTTTTCTATATATTTTTAGTTGGCCAATTTATTTGTTTCTATTTCTAGTAGAGACGGGGTCTCGCTCCTGCTTAGGCTGGTCTCGAACTCCTGACCTTGAGCGATCCTCCCGCCTCGGCCTCCCAGAGTGCTAGGATTACAGGCGTGAGCCACCGCTCCCGGCCATTTTTCTTCTTATACTTAAAGTTGAATACAGTTGACCTTTGAGCCACACGGAGTTAAGTGCACTGACCCCTGTGCATTCAAAAATCCATGTATAACTTTTTTTTTGAGACTGAGTCTTGCTCTGTTGCCCCGGGTAGGGTGCAGGGGCGGTGTCATTGTAGCACACTGCAACCTCAAACGCCTGGGCATGTGTGAGTAGGCCTCCCACCTCAGCCTCCCACCTCAGCCTCCTGAATAGCTGGAATTGCAGGCATGAGCCACCACGCCTGGCCTAAAGTTGGTGGTTTAAAACAGCAGAAATTTTTTATCTCTGGAGGCCAGAAGTTGAAACCAGTTTTACTGGGCTGAAATTGTGTCAGCAGAGCTGTGCCCCTTTCTGGAAGCTCTGTAGGAAAATTGCTTCTTGCAGCCTCCTTAGCTGCTGGCATTCCTTGGTTTATGGCTGCATCATACCTATCTCTGCCTCTATTGTCACGTTGCCTTCTCCATTGTGTCGTCAAATCTGCCTTAGCTTCCTTCTTATAAGGATACATGTGATTGCATTTATGGCCCATCTAGGATAATCTCCCCATTTCAGTCCCAATTTAACCATGTGTGCAGAGTGTCTTTTTGCCATATAAGGTAACATTCACAAGTTACAGGGATTAGGATGTGAATATCTTTTTTGCAGGGGTGTCGTTATTCAGCCTACCACAGGTGCTGAAACAAATCAGTGAAAGTTTGATGAGAAGTTATTTATAGGGCTAAAGAACCTCCCCAGCAACATAATTATTAGTTGTAAAAGTAAAAAAGGTAATTTTACAGTGGAGAAACCTGGCAAATGCACCTTATTCCAATCATCAGTGTTCACATTACCAGTATTGGGTATTGGAAATTGTGTATCATCTGATAGACTACAATGAGAAGAACATAGCTTCGCTTCTATTGTATTCTTGCTAAAGATGTGTAGTCTGTATCCAGTCATGAGGAAGCCTCAGGCAAACTGGGGGACATTTTGTAAAGTAACTGGCCTTTGATCTTCAAAATCTCCAAACATGAAAGTAAAGACTGAGAAACTTCTAGGTTGAAGAGTCTAAAGAGATGATAATATAACAAGTGATTCTGAACTGGATCCTTTGCTATTAAGGGCATCTTTGAAACAATTGATGAAATTTGAGTGGGTTTTGTGGATTAGATGGAAGTATTGTATCAATGTTAATTTCCTGATTTTGATGGTTGTGTTGTGGTTAGGTAGGAAAATGTCTTGAAATTATAAAGTATTGGCCAGGCACCATGGCTCACGCCTGTAATCCTAGCACTCTGGGAGGCCGAGGCGGGCAGATCGCTCGAGGTCAGGAGTTCAAAACCAGCCTGAGCAAGAGCGAGACCCCCGTCTCTACTAAAAAATACAAAGAAATTAATTGGCCAACTAAAAATATATAGAAAAAATTAGCCGAACATGGCGGTGTGTGCCTGTAGTCCCAGCTACTTGGGAGGCTGAGGCAGAAGGATTGCTTGAGCCCAGGAGTTTGAGGTTGCTGTGAGTTGGGCTGACGCCATGGCATTCTAGCCCGGACAACAGAGTGAGACTCTGTATCAAAAAAAAAATATTATAAAGTAGCACGTTGGCAAGTTACTCTCAAGTGCTTCAGGAAACAAAAGTTCATTGTACTATTTTTGCAACTGTTCTGTAAACTTTCCTAAATTTTTTTTAATTAAACAAAAATTTAAAATATTCATATTATATTTAATTTTAAAACCTTTAAAGGACTTAACATAAACTAAAGGAATAACTGGATTTAATCAGATAATTTTTTTTCACTGTAAGAGCAGTTTCTGTAAGTTTCCACTAAGATTAAAAAAGGTAGAAAGCTCTAAACAATACTAAGAGGTTTAAGTAATTAGGTTTTTTTGTTTTTGTTTCTTTTTGAGACAGTCTCACTCCGTTGCCTGGACTAGAGTGCAGTGGCGTTGTGATAGCTCACTGCAGCTTCGAACTCCTGGGCTCAAGTGACCCGCCTGCCTCAGTCTCCCAAGTAGCTGGGGCTAGAGGTGCGCACCACCACACCCAGCTAATTTTTTAATTTTTTGTAAAAAAATTACAAAAAAACCAGGGTCTCGCTCTGTTGTCCAGGCTGGGTTCAAGCGATCCTCCCACCTCAGTCTGCCAAAGTATTAGGATCACAGGTGTGAGCTACGCCGCCCAGCCTAGTGTTACTTTTGTTCTATTTTTTTCCTTTGCTTTCAGGCTCTCTTTCCTCTTGTTCTCTTGTTTTAACTCATCTTTTGGCGTTATTTTATTGAATTCGTAGTCTTATTTATTTCGCAAATCATTTTAGGGAAGTATTATTCCCTTTCTTGGCTTGTGCTTTCTTCTAGACAGGGATCTTCAATTGTGTCGTCTTTCCCTCCCCTGTTCCTTTCATCCTACGTATTGTTAGGTATTGCATTGTTGCTATGCCATTTCTTTTTATTTTGTTCGTGCTCATTGCGGATAGTTCTGTCCAGAGTTTCTGTTTGCTCTGACATAGTCTAGGCTAGGTACGTCTTACCAACCTTCTCACGTGGGACCTGTTATCTTCCACTCCATGCTATCTTTGAGTGCTTAAGTGGTGCTTTTCACCCACTTTTCTGTCCTCCAGGGCACAGTTGTGGGAGAGGGTGGACAGCTTTACTAGGGTAGAATATAGTCCTTGCTGGGAAATTCTTCAAAGCCCATCCTCTCCAGTCAAGGATACAGTTCCACTGCCATGGGCTTTACCTTATTTCACCCCCTCAGCATGGTGGCATGTTTTATATTCCTTCCTGCCTCTGCTGAGAGCCTGTATACTTGTTTGAGCATTTATTCCTTACCTTTTTTGGTGGTCATTTAGGTTAATTCTAAACAGGGCTTTAGCAATCATTCTTGTACATTCATCTTTATGTGTTCATGCTTTTATTTCTCGAGGGTATATTACCAGAATTAGCATTGGGTCAAGAGACGTTCGTTTGTAGAAAGTGTACCAAATATACTTATAAATGTATAAGAGTGTCTATCTCTGAATGGGCAAATGCATAGAAATAGAAATTATATTAGTGGTTCCCAGGGGCGGGAGAATGTGAAGTGACTGCCATTGAGCACAGGGTTTCTTTTTGGGATGATAAACATGTTCTGAAGTTAGGCAGTGGTGATGTTTGCACAACTCTATGAATATACAAAATCCATGGAATTGTGTACTTTGAAAGGGTGAATTCTATGGCATGTGAATTATATCTCAATAAAGATGTTATTTTTTAAAAACCAAACCTGTTTCCTGTTAACCCTGTGAACATACTGGGTATTATTAATTTTTAAAAATAATTACCAGTCATTATTATTTTAAAATTTCCCTGTTAGTGAGGTCAAGTGTTTTCTCATCTATTTATTGGCTATTTATAGTTCCCTGAATAGCTTTTTGTTATATACTTTGTCCATTTTTTTCTTTCTTCTTTTTCTTTTATTTTGTGAGAGCTCTTTTTAAATTGGGGTATTGATTAACTCTTTGTCTTCTGTTTCACATGTTTGTCTGTTTTTTTCTATTTTTCTTTTCCACCTGTTGCTGAGAATGTTTCACATGTTTTATCTATCATAGTCTGTTTATGATGTCTCATGTAATGAAATTAAAGAATTTTTTAAAAATCTAGACAAATTTGTCCAGTTTTTCTTTTATGTCTTCTGGATTTTTTATCTTGCTTAGGAAGCTTACTGATCAGGTTATAAAAATATGTTTTAGTTCTTTAGAAACTTCTGTGATTTCTTTAAATAGACTTTAGTTCATCTGAGGTTTAGTTTTACATAGGATTTGAGGAAGGAATCTAGCTTAATTTTTTTTCAGATGGGTAGCACATATCACAGAGAGCCTGTAAGCCCCAGTAAGAAGTTTAGATTTTATTCTGAGTATGAGGAAAAGCCATCCGTGCAGGGGTGGGGAACCTGTGGCCTTCTGATTTCAAGATTGTTCTTTTTTAAACACCAAAGGCGGCAAGAAAAGCTTCATCTTTCTCTGCTGCAACCCTTGTAATAAAAGGATTTGTTCTGTAAAATTTTGATTCAGTCAAAAGGCTATGGCCCCACACTCAAGGATCCAGAAGGCCACATGTGGCCCCAAGCCTGCAGCTTCCCCACCACTGATGGGGGAGTAGTGGTATGATCTCATTTAAGTTTTTATAAGTTTCCAAAAGATTGTTCTGAGAGCTATGTAGAGAACTGATGGTTGGTAGCAAAAGTAGATGCAGAGAGACTGGTATCTATTCTGAGTTTGTCATTTTTCCATTGATCTGCTTGTCTGTTCCTGTGTCAGTCCCACATTTGTGTTTTGTGGGAGAGGGGTTTGGTAACAGCTTTATTGAGATATAATCCACATACCATACAATTCATCCACTTAAAATATAATATGGTTTTTATTATACTCACAGAATTGTGCAACCATTATCACAATTCATTTTAGAACATTTTATCATCCCTCCAAAAAACCCCTGTACCCTTTAGCTATCATCCCCAAATCCTCCATCTTCCCTATCCTTCCCCAGTTTCCTTCCCCATTAGCAACTGCTAATCTACTTTCTGTCTTTTGATGCGCCTATTCTAGACATTTCATATGAATGGGATCATACAATATGTGGCCCTTTGTGACTGCCCTCTTTTACTTAGCATAATTTTTTCAAGGTTCATCTAAGTTGTAGCATGTATCACTACTTCTTTGTTTTTGTGGCCGAGTAATATTTTGTTGTATGGATGTATTTTGTGTATCCATTCATCAGCCGATGGACATTTGGGTTTCCATGTTTTTGCTGTTAGGAATAATGCTATTTGTGTACAAGGTTTTGGGTGGACATACGTTTCTATTTCTTTCATATCTGTCTAGGAGTGGAATTGCTAGGTCAAATGACAACTTTATGATTAACTTTGTGGGAAACTACTAAACTATTTTCCAAAGAAGCTACATCAGTTCACCTTTCTGCCAGTAGTATGTGAGTGTGGAGTTTTTCCACATCCTCTCCAACACATGTAATTATGTGCTATAGAGTTTCACTTTAAGTATTATCTGAGGCCTGGTGGCTCATGCCTATAATTCCAGCACTTTGGGAGGCCAAGATGGGAGGATCACTTGAGGCCAGGAGTTCAAGACCAGCCTAGGCAACATAGTAAGACCCCATCTCTACAAAAAAATAAACAAATTTGTCAGGCATGGTGGTGCATGCCTGTAGTCCCAGCTACTCGGGAGGTTGTTGGGAGAGGATCCCTTGAGCCCAGGAGTTTGAGACTAAAGTGAGCTATTATCATGCCACTGTACTCCAGCCTGGGTGACACAGGGAGACCCTGTCTCAAAAAGAAAAAAAAAAAATCTGTAGAATATTTAGTAACTTGTAGGTAGTGTCACCCTTTACTTTTTTCCTCCCAAAATTTTCTCGACAGTTCTCATGTTTATTCTTCTGTATAAATTTTAGAGTTACATTATGAAGTTCCAAAAACAAGCAGAAGTCTTGCTGAAATGCAAACAATAGTATTGCATTTATATAATATTTGATATTAAGTCTTTTCATCCAAGAAAACAGTATGTGTCCATTTAAAGTCTCTTGAATTTTCTAGATACACAATTGTATTATATCCTTATTCTAGATGCACAATTGTATTATGTCCTTATTTGTTCTTTATTTTGGCTTTTGGGTTTTTATTTTTACTCTTACTGCTGCGTTCAAAACATTGTTGGACAGTAGTGTCAGCAGGTATCTTGTTGATAGTTAAGTATCTTTCTATGTTAAAATCCAAAATACTACAATCAGACCATTTAAAGAATAAAACATGATGAAATTGGTTTTATTATGGCTTAAATATTGCTTCAAATCATCCACTTTTTTACCCTGATTTTAATGGAAATGCTTTTAGTTTCAGTGCTCAACGTAGTGTTTATCATGTAAACACATGCACTTTTTCATGTTCAGAAAGTTTTTTAGGTCCTTCTATTACTCCAGATTTTATCAGGAATGGCTCTTAAAGTTTTTCAAAAGCTTTCACACTACGTCTTGATATAATCATTGTTTTTAATCCTTTAACGTAATGAATTATTTTAATAGATTATCTAATATTGAACTGTTCTTTCCTTCCTGCAGTGAAGTAACAGAATATACAATAGTATGATGAGTCTCCATACAGTCCATCATTGAGCTCCAAATTATCACCCAGTGTTCAGTCTTGCTTTATCTATATCCTTTCTTCTGTCTATATCCTTTATCTATATCCACATCTGCTCTCCTCTGTAATTTTGAAGTATATCTCAGACATCGTATTATTTCATCCATAAATATTTTAGTATATATTTTTAAAAGATAGGGACTTTATTTTTGAAATAGAGTCTCGCTATGTTGTCTGGGCTAGAATGCTGTGGCGTCAGCCTAGGTCACAGCAACCTCAAACTCCTGGGCTCAAGCAATCCTCCTGTCTCAGCTTTCCCGTGTGCCACCATGCCCAGCTAATTATTTCTATTTTTAGTTGTCCAGCTAATTTCTTTCTATTTTTAGTAGAGATGGGGTCTTTCTCTTGCTCAGGCTGGTCTCGAACTCCTGACCTCAAGCAATCCTCCTGCCTTGGCCTCCCAGAGTGCTAGGATTACAGGTGTGAGCCACCATACCCCGCCAAAAGATAGGGACTTTAAAAAAAAAAAACCCAGAATACCATTTTACACCTAAAGTAACAAGCATCCTGTCAGTGTTCAATTTCCCACTATTCATGTGTGTATGTATATGTATACAGTCTATCTGAATAAGAATCCAAAGTAAAGTTTACATTACAGCAGATGGATAGTCCCTTAAGTCTCTTTGAATCTGTAGATTCTGCCTGCATATCTTTTTTTCTCCCTTACTGTTTATTTTTTTTGAAAAAACTAGGTCATTTGTCCTTTACCTCATGTAGTTTCCCACTGTCTGGATTTTGCTGATTGCATCCCTGTAAAGTCATTTAACATGTCCTTGTCATCTGTATTCTCTGTACGTTGATATTGGTGTATTCTTTTAATATGCTGCTGGATTCATCTTGCTACTATTTTGTTTAAGATGTATGTATATTACAGGATGAAATTAGTTTTTGGTTTTTATTTTTACTGTCTTTGTCTTAGGTTTTAGTGTTGGGGTAACGCTAAATGATAAACAAGCCTTCCATTTTTATATGTTCTAGAGTGATTTGGGTAATTTTGGAAAGTAGTTAAATATCTTCCACTAAATATGTATCAGATAGTTTTTATAGGGAATCTGTATCTCATTTTCAGGAACAAATCATTTCAAACTTACTTTATTGAAGTAGCATAACCCTGATATGAAAACCTGATAAAAGTAGCAGATACTGACTAATTGTGTAAAAATCCAAAATACAGCAATCAGACCATTTAAAGAATAAAGCATGATGAAATTGGGTTTATTATTGCTTAAATGTTGCTTCAAACCATCCACCTTTTTCAGCTCCACTCCCAGTAACCTAATTCAGGCCATGGTCGTTTCTTCTCTGCTGTTGGTCTCCCTGCCTCCAATTGTGTTCTCCTGCAGAGTCTTGTATTGCAGTTCTGTTTAAAATGCAGTCATGCTCATGATAGTCTCATCAAGTATATATTAAGCAACAACTGTGGGCCATTTGCTGCATTAAGCACTGGAGGATACCTGCCTTTATTGAAAGTACAGTCTAGTAGGAGAGATAGATAATGCTAATCAGTAATGAATACATAATTAAAAACTGAAAGAAGTGTTCTGAGGGAAGGAAATCATGGCTATTGGAAAGAGTAAAACAGAGAAACCTGATCTAAACTGGAGATTAAGGAAACATCACTCTTGAAAAAGTGATATTTGTGATGAGAGCTAAAAAATGTGTTTCAGTTAAGACAAAATGAGAAAGAGTAGCACAGGCTCAGAACAGCATGTACAAAGGCCTTGTGACAGGAGGGAGCATAGAATATGCCAGGAACTTAGAGAAAACAGCATGGCCAGAGAACACAGGAATGATATGGGATGAGCTGGAGAGAGGGTTAGCAGGGCCACACCATGCAGAGCCTGGCAAGCCTCATCAAGGGTTTTTATTTTTGGCCTAAGGTCATTGGGAAGTTGTTGAAATGGTTTTAGTTTTGTTTTTGTTTTTGAGGCAGGGTCTCACTCTGTTGTCTGGGCTAGACTGCAGTGGTGTCACCATAGCTCACAGCAACCTCAGATTCTTGGGCTCAAATGATCCATTTGCCTCAGCCTCCCTAGTAGCTGGGACTGCAAATATACACCACCACACCCAGCTAATTTTTTATTTTTTGTAGAGACAGGTCTCGCTATTGCCCAGGCTGGTTTCGAACTTCAGGCCTCACACAGTCCTCCTGCCTCAGCCTCTCTAAGTGCTAGGATTACAGGCATGAGCCACTGTGCCCAGCCCAAAGGTTTTGATCAGAGTTAAACATGAATCAAAGAACTGTAAAGTCTTAAAGATAGTTAATAATTGTATTTAAAAAAATCTACCATAATAATTGGTTTTCACTGGGAAAAAGTAATTGTTTAGATAAGTATATGTTTCTGAAAACAAATCATCTCTTTTTGTGCCACATATTCTTGAGTTTAATAATCTAAATTCTTATCGTGTCAGTTGCTCTTTGAAGATACGGTATGTAGCAAGAACACTGCATTTTAATTAGGGAACTAGATGGGGAATGAAAACCCTGCAATCATAAAAAGCCTTGATAATGATGCAGTGAAAGATTAAGGGAAATATTTATGAAAAACAGTTTACAAAGGGAAATAGTTTTATCAAAATGATCATCGAAGGAAAATATTTTAGGTATCTTCTCATTTGAAGGGCTGCTGAATTTATTTTTCTAACTTGTTTCTGTTTGTTTGCTTTTGTAGGAGAGTAGTTATTTTGATGGAATTAAAAGTTTTGAAATCAGCTCAAGAAGTTGGATTAAAGATTGGCAATCCAGTGCCCTATAATGAAGGTAAAATACTTTTTTGATAGGTTGTAGCACTCAGTTAAATACTTCTTTATAGATCTGGAATTCTACCTTTTGGATTCAGTTTGACTTTTTAATATTAATAAAACAATAATGATTTGGGGTCTAGGAACCAGGTTATTCTGTCAGTTTTTTCCAATACTAAAGAAGTGATGTATGAAGAAAGAGGGAATAATTAGAGAATGTGATGGACAAAGATCCATTTATTATACACTAAAAATAAATACCTGGGATATTATATTATAGCATAGCTGTAATATTATTGAGAAATGTCTTAAGATTTATCTTACACACACTTTCGTTTTTAAAAAGTTTGAAACACGTAATCTATAGTTCTTTAATAGCACTCACCACACTGGTAATTTTTAGAATTATCTGTGTTTATTGTTGGGCTATAGGGGTAAACTTTGTGAAGGTAGAGACCATGTTTGTTCTGTTCTGTTTTGTATTCCTAGTGCCTAACTTGTAGTTGGCCCTTAATAAGTATTTGTTGAATTGGATTGAAAATATAATATTATTTAACTGTGATTATCTCTTGTTGGCGAAATTACTAATGATTTTATTTTCTTATGGAAATACATAGAAAAGCACAGTGAAATCAGAAAAACTTTAGATAAGAGAGATAATTATAGTACTAGAGAAAGACAAAAATAATCATCAAATCGCTGGACCCATAACAGGAGAAGACTTGTTTGCCCCTCTACCAAGTCCAAATAAAAATAAAATTAAAGCCTCACTTTACACCAAAATTAATTCCAGATATATTTTTAAGAGTTAGAAAATGAAATCATCAAAAATAATACAAACAAAGAGGAAGTGGCTACATAAATGGATGGGAATAATTCGCAATGAATATTTGATTATATTGGAATAAAATTTATATATTAAAAATAGAAAGGTATGTAAACAAACTGGGATAAAATATTTGCAACTGATAGGATTAACAAAAGATTAATATCTTTAATATTTACTGAATTTTTTACATATCAAGGAAAAAAAACCTCCGGTAGCAAAGCAGACATTGGAGAAGAATAGACTATCCACTGTAGGAGGAAAACAAATGGCCAATACATAAGAAAAGTTATTCAGCCTTACTGGTCATCTTTGTTTTGTTTCTGATCTTAGGGGGAAAATGTTCAGACTTTTACCACTAAATATTATAGTAACTGTGGGTTTTTCTTAGATTCTTTTTATTAGATTCAGTAAGTTTACTTCTATTCCTAGTTTGCTGAGAATTTTTATCAGAAATAGTGAGTTTTGTCAAATACTTTTTCTGTGTAGATGATCATAATGGTTTTTCTTTTTTAATTGGTTAATATGGTGAATTACGCTGGTTTTTTTTTTGTTTTTATGTGTTTTTTTTGATACAGAGTGTCACTGTGTTGCCTGTGCTAGGGTGCAGTAGTCATCATAACTCACTGCAATTTCCAACTCCTGGGCTCAAGCTATCTCCTGCCCCAGACTCCTGAGTAGCTGGGACTACAGGTGTATGCCACCATACCTAGCTAATTTTTAAAAAAATTTTTTGTAGAGACAGGTCTGGCTATTGCCCAGACTAGTCTCAAACTCAAGTGATCCTCCTACCTGGGCCTCCTAAAGTGCTGGTATTATAAGCATGAGCCATCGCACCCAGCCCATTCATTGATTTTTGAATGGTAAACCTACCTAGGATTTCTAGGATAAATGCATGTCATTATGATGTGTTATCCTGTTTACATATTGTTGAGTTTGATTTGCTTAATCTATTTGATTTAGCAAATCCACTTGATTTGATTTGATTTTGTTTAGAATTTTTGTATCTGTATTCATGACAAATGTTTTTCTGTAATTTTCTTGTCATGTCTTTGATTTTGGTATCAGAGTAATCCTGGCTTTATAGAATGAGTTGGAAAGTGTTCCCTTTTAAATTTCTGCAAGAGCTTGTGTAGAATTGGTCTGTCTTCTTCCTTGAAATGTTGAGTGGAATTAACCAGTGAAGCCATCTGGGCCTGATATTTTCTTTGTAGAAAGGTTTTAAACTAGAAATTCAGTTTTTTTAACAGATGTATATGCAGGATTATTCTGGTAATTTGTTTCTTCTGAGTGGGCTTTAGTAGACTGTGTGTTTCAAGGAATTTAATCATTTGAGTTCTTGAATTTATTGGTCTATATAAATATAAATACTGTAAACACCTAGTTGTCAGATGGATAAAAAATATAATACTCCTTTATTATCCTTTTAGTGTCTGTAGAATCTGTGGTGGTGTCACCTCTCATTCCTGATATTGGTAATTTGTGTTCTCTTTATATTTTTCCTGATCATTTTGACTAGAGGTTTAACTATTTTATTGATCTTCTCAAAGAGCCAACTTTTTTTTTTTTTTTTAGACAGAGTCTCACTCTGTTGCCCGGGCTGTAGAGTGCCGTGGCATCAGCCTAGCTCACAGCAACCTCAAACCCCTGGGCTCAAGGGATCCTTCTGCCTCAGCCTCCCGAGTAGCTGGGACTACAGGCATGCACCACCATGCCCGGCTAATTTTTTACATATATTTTTAGTTGTCCAATTAATTTCTTTATAGTAGAGACGGGGTCTCGCTCTTGCTCAGGCTAGTCTCGAACTCCTGACCTTGAGCTATCCACCTGCCTCGGCCTCCCAGAGTGCTAGGATTACAGGCGTGAGCCACCGCGCCTGGCCTCCAACTTTTGGTTTTACTGATTTTTCCCCTTGTGTTTTCTATTCTATTGATTTAAGCTTTTGATCTTTAATATTTTCTTTCTTTTGTTTGCTTTGGATTTTATATGTTCTTTTTCTCATTTCTTAAGGTAGAAGCTGAGTTCATTGATCTTTTGGTTTTAATAGCATCTAGCAAATTCTGATATATTCTCATTTTTATTCCATTCACAATACTTTCTAATTTCCCTTTTAATTTCTTCTTTGAGATCATGTTATTTAAAAGTATACTTGGTTACCAAATGTGGAAACTTTTCTAGAGAGCCTTTTGTTATTGATATCTAATTTAATTCCACTGTGATGAAACAACATTTTGTATGACTTGAATCCTGTAAAATGTATTGAGTCTTATTTTATGTCCCAGATTATGTTCTCTTTTAGTAAATTCTGCACATACTTGAATATGTATTCTGTGTTGTTGTGTGGAGTGTTCTGTAAATGTCAGTTAAGTCAAGTTGGTTGATAGTGTTCAATTTTTCTATATCCTTACTGATTTTCTGTTTACTTGTTCTGTCAGTTACTGAGAGAGCGATATTGAAATCTCTGACTATAATTGTAAGTTTCTCTTTCTGCTTGCAGTTTTATTAGTTTTTGCTTCATGTATTTTGAAGCTCTGTTATTTAATGTATAAACATTTAGAATTATTGTGTCCTTTTCATGAAATGACTCGTTGATCATTATGAAATGACTTTCTTTATCCCTGGTGAAATTCTGTGCTTTGAAATCAACTTTGATATTAATATAGCCACTTCAGCTTTCTTTTTATTAGTGTTAGCTTGATGTATCTTTTTCCATCTTTTTATTTTTAACTTTTTTACATCTTTATATTAAACATGTATTTATTGTAACATCCACCTAGTATATAGGTGGATCTTGCTTTTTTGTCCAATTTGATGATTTCTGCCTTTTAATTGGGTTGCTTAGACCATTTACATTTAATATAGTTATTGATATGGTTAGGTTTAAGTCTGTCACGTTGCTCTTTGTCTTTTATTTGTTGTCTCTGGTTTTCTTTTCCCTTTTCTCTGCTTTCTTTTGGATTGAGTATCTTTTATGATTCCTTTTATTTCCTTTGTTGGCTTATTAGCCATAATAACTCTTTGTTTTGTTGTTCTAGTGGTTGCTTTAAGGTTTAAAATATGCACTTTAACTTATCATTGTCTATCTTTGAGTGATATTTTACCACTTCATGTGTAATATGAGAATCTTCCTTTACTTCCCTCCCAGTCTTTGTTGTATGGTTGGCAAATATTTGACTTTTTCCTATGTTGAAACGACATATAACGTTGTTATTTTTGTTTAAACTGTCAGTTATCTTTTACAGAGATTTAAATAATAAAAAAATCATATTTATTAAGTATTCATGTAGTTGCCATTCTGATATTCATGATTCCTCTGTCTGGGCCCATTTTTCCAACTGGTGTCATTTAGCAGTTCTTACAATGAACATCTATCTGCTGGTAATGAATTCTTTCTTTCAGTTTTGTGTATCTGGAAAATATTTTGCCTTTGGTTTTTAAAGAATTTTTACTGAGCATAGAATTCTAAGTAGACAGTTTTTTTTCTTTTAGTATGTTAAAGATTTCATCTTGTTTGCATTGTTATCCTAAGAGAACTCTGTCATCCTTATTTTTGTTCTTTGGACTTGACTTTTTCTCTAACCGCTTAAATTTTTGTCTTTGTCATTAGTTTTGAGCAATTTGATCATGATGTGCCTCGGCGTCATTTTCTTATTTCTTGTCTCGAATCTGTGCATTTATAGTTTTCTTCAAATTTGGATTGTTTTTTTTTTTGAAGACAGGGTCTCACTCTGTTGCCTGGGCTAGAGTGCAGTGGTGTCATCATAGCTCATAGCAACCTCAAACTACTGGGCTCAAGCAATTCTCCTGCCTCAACTTGCCAAGTAGCTAGGACTATAGGCATGCGCCACCATGCCCAGATAATTTTTTTATTTTTTGTAGAGATGGGGTCTCACTTTTGCCAGGCTGGCAAATTTGGAAATTTTTTGGCCATTATTTATTTTTCTTTTCTTTTCTTTTTTTTTTTCCTGAGACAGAGGCTCACTCTGTCACCCTGGGTAGATAGAGTGCAGTGGTGTCATCATAGCTCACAGCAACCTCAAATTCCTGCACTCAAGCAATCCTCTTGCCTCAGCCTCCCAAGTGCCTGGGACTCCAGGTGCATGCCACAGCACTCAGCTAATTTTTCTTTTTTTTACTAGAGATGAGTCTCACTCTTGCTCAGGCTGGGCTTGAACTCCTGAGCTCAAGTTATCCTCCTGCATCGGCCTCCCAGAGTGCTAGGACTATAGGCGTGAGCCATTGCGCCTGGCAGCCATTATTTCTTAAATATCTTCTGCCACTCCCCACCTCCCTATTTCTAATGATATATATACTAGGCTGCTTGAAGTTGTCCCATTGCTCATTAATGCTTTTTCATTTTTTTAAATTCTTTTTCTTTCTGTTTCATTTTGAATACTTTCTATTCCTATGTATTCAAGTTCACTAATCTTTTCCTAGGCAGTGTCTAATCTGGTGTTAATCCTGTCACATGTATTTTTCTTCTCAGATGTTGTAACTTTCATTTCTAGAGGCTCAATTTGGGTCTTTTTTATATATTCTCTATGTTTCTACTTAATTTTGGGGACATTACAAAGTACATTTATAATATTTGTTTTAGTGTTCTTGTCTGCTGATTGCACCATCTCTGTCAGTTCTGAGGGTTTCAACCGGTTGACAACCCCACCACCACCATATGGATCATATTTTCCTGCTGCTCTTCATGGCTAGCAATCTTTGATTGAATACTAGACATTGGGATTCATACCTTGTTGGGTGCTGGAAACTTTTGTAATCCTGTAATTATTCTTGAACTTTTTTTAGGGACACACTTAAATTACTTGGAAATAGTTTGATCTTTTGGGGTGTTGTTTTTGAGATTTGTTAGGTGGGATCAGAGAGCCACATTTGTTCTAGGTAGGTAGTTATTCCCAATGCTACGGCCTGACCCATCGGAGTATTCTACTTAATGCTCCATTATTATGAAATTTTCCATTCTGGTTGGTAGAAACAGACACTGTTCCCCCTGGTCCTCTCACATGACACCCTGGCTTCAGATAGATTCCACACATATGGGCCAACCAGTACTCTACTGAGTACTCAAAGGAAATCCTCCACAAATCTCTGGAGTTCTCTCTCTTTGCAGCTTGCTCTTCTCTGCTGCTCTGTCCTGTAAACTCTAGATGTTGATCCCCCCAGACTCTCAGCTCCCATATCCTCATTCCAGGAGTTCCTCCAGGCCCACTACTTGCATCATGGCCTGGAAACCCTCAGGGCAGTCAGCTGGTGGTGGAGTCCTACTTTGTTCCTGTTGTCACAGCTACCACTGTCCTTTATCGCTTAAGGTCTATTGTCTTGAAAACCATTTTTGTTCACTTTAGGTGGTAGAGTAAACCTGGTCTCTGTTACTCCATCTTGTCCTATGCATAGTTTTAAAAGTCAAATGTTCTTGCAAGGTATATATTTAAAAAAATAAACCAGCATTTCCCTGCCTCACTCTTCTTTGGCTTTTGACTCCTGTCCAGAGGCAGTCTATTTCAAATCATACAGCAGCTTCTGTGTTTATCTCTGTATTCCTAAACAACACATTTATACTGCTCTTTGTTGATTTTTCAGTTTAGACATTTGTTTATTGACTTTACACTATGGAAGATTAGAATGTAGCTCTATTACACCTCTCCTCTCCTTGCTGTCCAGATGGGAGAATTAGATGTCAATATCAGATTAGATCACAATTTAAATGGCCAGATTTAAATTTTTGTGTGAAACATATTCTTGTTATAAATTTAAATATTTTTCAACACACTTATAGAACCCTATTTTCACATGGTTTTTATATTTTCATGTTTTTAGTAATCAGAAAAACAGATAATTTTGTTGTACTTACCCAAATTAATTTTAAAAATTTATTTTGAACAGAGCTAATTTTTTTTTTTTTTTTTTGAGACAGAGTCTCACTCTGTTGCCTAGGCTGTAGAGTGCCATGGCATCAGCCTAGCTCACAGCAACCTCAAACTCTTGGGCTCCAAGCGATCCTTCTGCCTCAGCCTCTCGAGTAGCTGGGACTACAGGCATGCGCCACCATGCCTGGCTAATTTTTTTTACATGTATTTTTAGTTGGCCAATTAATTTCTTTCAATTTTAGTAGAGACGGTGTCTCACTCTTGCTCAGGCTGGTTTTGAACTCCTGACCTTGAGCTATCCACCCGCCTCGGCCTCCCAGAGTGCTAGGATTACAGGCGTGAGCCACCGCGCCCGGCTGAACAGAGCTAATTTTTGAACTAAATCTGGAGTCACTAAGAATATTTGGAAAAAATTTATATGTAAATTATGGAAAAGACGTGTTTAAAGAATGTATTGAATAATTTTGTTTAATAACTTAAATGATTAAATACATAGCTTATTAGCTATTTTAATTATAAATGTGACACTTAAGAAATATAAAATTGACTTTCAGCTGGTCAGCATAAAGATGCTAGAAGTTATATATGTGACTTATTTGATGTCTTCCACTGTGTATTTCTTCCTCTTTCCCAGATGATTTCTCAGTAGGAAGTTAAGTTTGATCTCAGAGAAGTGCCTGGTCCTGTAAAAATTAAACTGTTTCTGTTGCTTCCAATAGGAAAAGGATCAGGTAATTTCCACTGAAGTATATACTGTTAATTTAAACTTATCAAACATAGTTATTTAATTTATCCTTAACTTTTGGTATTAGTAGGGCTTTTGCTTAAGGACAAATGGAGTTGAACCCAATAATTCATGTGCTGGAGGTAAATGGCATCCTGTCTTTGTTCTCCTGCCTGGGACTCGGTCCTAGCCTTTGCCTAAGTGAGGTTATGGAAAGGAAAGGAAAGTTGGAAAAGCTCAGTCCTTGAACATTAGCAGAATATTAAGCACAATCACAGAATGTAAAAACTAGAAGGAGCTATTTTAGAGATCAATCGATCAGTTTTTAATCACACACAAAAAAAATGAAGGTGAATGAGGTGATAAAGTAACTTGCCCAAAGTCATACAACAAGTGAATTGCTTCAAGAAATGAGAATCGTCATTCAGGATTTCCAAAGACACTTTCCATTGTATCCAGGCTTTTGAAGATTCACCTTCATACCAAACTTTTCGCCTACTGTTAAAATTGTATTTAAGTACACAGATTGTGTGAATGAATCTATTACAGGAATGTTATATACCGAATTAGAAGTTATCTCTATTTCATATTGGTATATTTTTCCATTAAAACTTGCATAATTAAAAAAATGGAAATATATTTAAGAGAATCAGACATCTGTTTTCTCTAATAAACATTAATTTTGTTTTAATTTTTGAATTGATAACATAGTTACATGATTTCAAAAGTCAAAACTACAAAATTATGTATTTAGAGAAATCTTACTCCTACTCCTACCTCGCCCACCCACTGCCGCCCTCTATAGGCAACAAATTTTAATGGTTTCTTTTTATCCTTCCTGTGTTTATGCAATATAACTAAATACAAATATTGTATATTCTCATTCCATGCTCCACTTTGCTTACACAAAAGCATACTATGTGCACTATCTTGTCTCTTTTTTAATCCTTTTTAAAAAATGTTTAGCCTAGGGATATTTCTATATACTTGTATATGCTTAGAAATCTTTCTCTTTTTTAAAAAAATAGTTATTCTCTGTTCTTTCTTTTAATTGAATATTCTGTTGCATGGCTGTTATATATAGTTTATTTAACCAGCCCTCTGTTGATGGATACTTGGGTTGTTCACAAGCTCTGGCTATTAAAGTGCTTCATTGGATAACTTCATACCTGTGCAGGTATAGGGCAGAGAGGACGTGGTTGCCAGAAGTGAGATTGCTGAGTCAGTGGGTAACTATCTGTCCTGACAAAGATAGCTAGATTCTCCTCTGTCAATACTTTCATTTTGTGTTCCACCAGCAGCACATGGAAATACTAGTAGCTTCACAGCCATGCCAACAGAGCATGTTGTTAATCAATTTGATAGATGAAAAATGGTATCTCAGTGTAGTTTTTAATTTGTATTCTGAGCAAAGTGAGCGTCCTTTTAAAGGTTTAAAGGCCTTTTGGTTTTGTTTTTGGTCTCTGTGAACTGACTGTTCTTATATTACTCATTTTTCTTTCAGGTTGTTTGTCTAAGAGTTCTTTAAAAAGTTAGGAGGATTAGTCCTTTGTCATTGATATGAGTTATAAAATCTTTTTGACTTAGCTTATGATGGGTTTTTTTTTCCTATGTGGCAGTTTTATTTTTGTGTAGTTGAATTTGCTGATTATTTTTTATGACTTCTGGATTTTTTTGGTTTTTTTAGAGACAAGGTCTCTCTATCACTCAGGCTATGGTGCAATGGCCTGATAATAGCTCACTACAGCCTTGAATTCCTGGGCTCAAGGCATCCTTCTGCCTCAGTCTCTGGAGTAGCTAAGACTACAGGTATACACCACCATGCCTGGCTAATTTTTCTATTTTTTTGTAGAGACAAGGTCTTGCTATGTTAATCAGGCTGGTCTTGAATTCCTGGGCTCAAGTGATCTTCCTGCCTCAGCCTCCCAAAGTGCTGGGATTATAGGCATAAGCCACAGAGCCCAGCCGACTTCAGAATTTTGAGCCATAGTTACAAAGGTCTTACTTGCTCCGCAGTTATTAAGGCATTCACCTATGTTTTATTCTAATACTTGCACAGTTGCAGTTTTTACATTTAAATCATTCATGCTGCTTTTGTCTTACTGTTGTAGTTTCTTGATTTATGGTGTTTTTGGCTTCACTTTTACATAATTTAGAACTTGTGATAAGATGTCCCCTAAAGGTGTAGTTTGAATGTGGGATGTGTGTGTATGGGGTGGGTATTCATTCTTGTTGCTCTGTATGGTTTTTAGAAGTGGAAAGATTTGGGACGAGGCCATTGTCATGCTCTTTCCAGAAATGGAACCTGCTAGGTATTATTTTTTACTTACACAAATTATAGTAATTTGATGCTTTAAATTGGAGAGGGAATACTGGAGTCTATCAGGTAAAGTTCAAAATTGGAACAGCACATTTGTTTCGCAGCAGTAAACTTTTGTTAAAATGAGTGCATTGGTTATCATATTTTCAGCTTTTAGGAAGGGGAGCTAAGACAAAAGCAATGCTTTATGAAATCTTAGGGTGCAGTAGGGACGAGGGAGAAGTGATTGTGCCCAACTTTATCACCTTTTGCTGGGTTTCTTATGTTTTTTGTTTTGTGTTTAATTGAATGGTTGCTTTGGACATTTTGTGATTCAGGGACAAAAGTGTTTGCGATAAAGATGGAGGTGAAAGATAATTATTACTTGGAGGTCAGACATATAGGGCTATGGAAAAAACTTCTTTATATCAAAACACAGTTCCACTGGCCCTCCCCTTTCTTCAATGTCTGTTAAAGTACAGAGGGATGAGACGATTTTGCTGTTCAGGATTATTTACTATTGAATTTCATTGTAACCAGATCGATGATACATTGTTGCTTGCTCCATCATGGAAATGGCTTTGTTATAGCAATTACTACCTTACAGTGTATTTCACAGCAGTGGTTTCTAATTCTCTGTTGTGAAAATAAGGAAACTTTGTGTTAGGTGGCCAGTAAAACAAGTTGACTAAGAACAGCCTAGAAATAGATAGGAATTCCAAAATGTGCATTGAAATTGACTTATGGTACAACTACCACATTAAATAAAGATATTTATAGAATTTTCAAAGTGTGAGAAATAAAATTTGAAGCATAATTCATGCTTCGTACAATCTTGAACTGGATGATTTTAAATCTTCCATAATATATATATTTTTTTGACACAGGGTCTCACCCTGTTGCTTGAGCATAAAGGCAGTGGTGTGATTATAGCTCACTACAACCTCAGACTCATGGGCTCAAAGGATCATCCTGCCTTAGCCTCCCAGGTAGCTGGGACTACAGGCATGTGCCACCGCAACCGGCTAATTTTTAAATTTTTTATAGAGATTGGGTCTGTGTTGCTTAGGCTGGTCTTGAACTCCTGACCTCAAGTGATTCTCCCTCCTCAACTGAGATTACAGGTGTGAACCACCACACCTGACCTTTACCACTACAGTTTTTGTCAGTGTGTGTGTGTGTGTGTATATATATATATGTATATATATATATATATGTTAGTTCTATGTACCTGTACTATTGCTAATAGTATTTTCCTTTGACCAAAATTTGTTACACAATACTTAGTTGTTAGCATTATTGAAAGATATTGGTTGTAATTTTTTCAGTCTAATTCTGTCCATTTTCTGCCAATAGGAAATCGTAATTATGGGAATGACTCTTCTGTATATTCTTTTTTTTTTTTTTTTTTTTTTTTTTTTTGAGACAGAGTCTCACTGTGTTGCCCGGGCTAGAGTGCCGTGGCGTCAGCCTGGCTCACAGCAACCTCAAACTCCTGGGCTCAAGCGATCCTTCTGCCTCAGCCTCCCGAGTAGC
>CAUYRT010032176.1:0-27154 GCA_963574885.1 Lepilemur ruficaudatus | reverse complement strand
TTGGGTAGATGCCCAGTAATGGGATTGCTGGATCAAATGGTAGTTCTACTTGTATCACTTTAAGGTATCTCCATATTGCTTTCCACAGAGGTTGAACTAGTTTGCAGTCCCATCAGCAATGTAGGAGTGTTCCTATCTCTCCACATCCACGCCAACGTTTATTGTTTTGGGACTTTTTAATAAAGGCCATTCTCACTGGAGATAGGTGATATCTCATTGTGGTTTTGATTTGCATTTTCCTGATTAGAGATGTTGAGCATTTTTTCATATGTTTGTTGGCCATTATTCTGTCTTCTTTGGGAAAGTTTCTGTTCATGTCCCTTGCCTCCTTTTTGATAGGGCTGTTTGATTTTTCCTCGCTGATTTTCCTGAGTTCTAAATAGATTCTAGTTATCAGCCCTTTATCGGATGTGTAGCTTGTGAAAATTTTCTCCCATTCTGTAGGTTGTCTGTTTGCTCTCATGACAGTTTCTTTCGCTATGCAGAAGCTTTTTAATTTGATCAGGTCCTAGCATTTTTTAAATGGCCAATGAGCACTGGCTTCAATTTCACGTCATCAGCTACATTAGCCCTTAACCAGAGAGTAAGCCTGACATTTGAAGCTTTGAAGCTAGGCATTGACTTCTTCTCTCTAGCAATAGAAGTTTTAAATGGCATCTTCTAATGTAAGGTTGTTTTGTCTCCACTGAAAATTTGTTGTTTAGCCTACTTACCCTCATCACATTTCTTAGCTAGAGCTTCTAGAAAACTTGCTGCAGCTCCTACATCAGGACTTGTTTCTTATCTTGCATTTTTATGTTACAGAGATGGCTTTTTCCTTAAACCTCATGAATCAACCTCTGTTAGCCTCTCACTTTTTCTGCAGCTTCTTCATCTCTCTTAGCCTTGATAGAATTTAAGAGAGGTACGGCCTTTCTCTTGATCAGGGTTTGGCTTATGGGAATGTTGTGGCTGGTTTGATCTTCTATCTAGACCAATAAAACTGTCTCCATATCAGGAATAAGGCTGTTTTGCTTTCTTATCATTCATGTGTTCACTGGAGTGGCAATTTTAGTTTTCTTCAAGAACTTTTCTTTTGCATTTACATCTTGGCTGTTTGGTGCAAGAGGCCTAGCTTTTGGCCTATCTCAGACTTTGACCTGCCTTCCTCACTAAACTTATTTCACACTTTTGATTTAAAGTGACAGACGCTCCTTTCATTTGAACTCTTAAAGGCCATTGTAGGACTATTAATTAGCCTACATAATATTGCTGTGTCTCAGAAAATAGTGTAGAGGAAGAGAAAGAAAGAGGAACAGCCAGTTGGTGGAGTAGTCAGAACACACAACATTTATTAAGTTTGCTATATTTTATGGGTGTGATTTTTGCTCAGAAACAATTAAAATAGTGACATCAAAGATCACTGATCATGCAATTAAATGATTTTCAGTGAATTTACCAAGGTGTACAGTTAATCACATAAATCAGTTTTAGAGGAATTCCTTCCTCCTATTGAGACCCCTAATTCTGCTCCCCAACTGAAAATCATTTAATCATACACTTAAAATGGAGTAATGGCATGATATGTAAATCATACTTCAATAAAGAAAAAATAAAAATAAAAAAAAGTCAAGATGTGTTCAGAAAATGAAATTTTCTTCTTCTCTCTCTTTATTAAGAGGAATCAGTTTTATATATAGCTCCATTTCAGGTTCTCTAGTCACTTCCAGTTTTAAAATCCCATCTCCTTCAGGGAACTTTTCCACAAAAACTAATCATTTCCATCCCTTCTCTGGAAATCTCCCTCTCTCCAGCCTTCGCTTCCTTCCTCTTGGCTGCACGTCTCAGGAATCAGGGCTGAAGAGGCCTGTGGCTTGTCAGCGTCAGCGGTGGGCAGGGGGCCGTCGGCTCCCATGACTGGGCACGTGTCTGCGGTTCACTACCTCAGCTGGGCTGAGCTCGCCATGCTGGCTCCTTTGTGTGGTTTGCTGAGTAATTCTGGGGCTCCCTCACGTCCACAGGTTCCTTCCTGCATCCTGCCCCATCCCCAGCACTCCTCAGTCTCTGCCCCCCTTTGCCTCTCTGAGTGACCTGTTGTGGGGCTGGTTTATGGGCCCCATTCCCAGGCCTGTTCTACTCTATCCTTCAGCTCATGGGATTACAGAAATCTTTGCCCTACCACAGGGACATGCATGGATGCTTCACTTACCATCTAGTCACTCCTGCCATGCATCTCTCCCCTGATTCTCTTTCCTGGCAGGTGCTTCTTGCTTAAAGATTCACATCCAAGTAGCAATTCCCAGCCCCTCTTCCCATAATCTTGTGGGCCCCCCAAAACCTCATCCTGCCTCCTTCTCAAAGACCACAGACTCACTCTCTTTCCTTTCTACTCTCATATCTTGTCTCCTGTCTCTAGGCCCCTCAACTACTAGACATTGTCTGGTAAAGATCGGGCTTAGTAGATCACTTAGGGTCACTGCCACATTGCCTCAGAAGTTGCCACCCAGGTCCCCACTAGCACTGAGTGAGCACCTGCTCCTAAGGCCTTTACACTTCTACCCTTAAACCAGCTGTTCTGCCATCTCCACTCATCGCTGCTGAGGAAAGAGTCCTCCTGGGTCTCCCGCATGGCTGCCCGTGATGCTGGGTATCCGACAGTGCAGAACCCTGGTGGTGCTTTTCCCGCCTTTCTCAGGGCTGTTCACAAGCAACCAACCTGGAGAGATGGTGTGATGCTTCTCTCTGGGACCAAGAAGAGGCTTGTTCACTGCTTGCTATTAAGGCAATGGATTCTTCACATTCACATTCTTCTCATACAACTCACTGTGTGTGCAGATGTCATCTGGGGCTCTGTCTGTCCCAGGGGACTTGGAGGACAAGAGGAACCAACACAAACATGGGAATGCTCTGGCTGCTTGCTATGCCATGAGTAATAAAGATTTTTGTCACTGACCCAGGAGTTTCCTTTCTTCTGTCAACATCCATGAAATAGTAGCAGGCTAATTTATTAGATCAAAATGTAAAAAGCAGAGGTGTTCAAAAAACAAAATTTTTCTCTCGACCCATTTTCCTTCACTCCCTCTTCCTCCCTATTTCTCTCTCTGTCTCTCTTTCTCAAATTCCAGACCTGATGCTTTGCTACTCTTAGGCCTTCCACTCACTGTAGGCTGCTCACAGCTACCCCCAATTCAATTCTCCTTTGCCTTAGTCAAAAAGGCAAAGCATGATGCATCAGGTCACATAGCCAGAATTCATCTCTCCCCTCTTCTTTAGGGCAATTTAGAAAATAATAAACTGTCATATCATTTAGTTTTTACAGTTGTCTCTTACCAACATGGGTGGGGCTGATCCTTATCCTTACAGAAGCACCGGAAGGCTCCTTGGGCTTGCCCTGGCCTATGGTTTCTCCCCTGAAGCACGGGCACAATAGAGAAGGCCCTCTGGGCATCTGCCATATCCCCGCTGGGTCTGCACCCCACCCTCCGTCAGGAGGAGACTGCTTAATGTCCGCTGATCAGTGAGAAATCGACAAGTGTCTGGAATTTTTCCTTACCAGGGAGAGCTTGGACTTCCTTTGGAGCTGGAGGCTGCCATGTGCATGAGCTGAACCCTTTCTTTAGATATATTCACATGTCATTTTATCAGCTGGGGCTTGTTATGTAACAGGAAGGTGGTGCCTTAGAAAATATTTTTTTTAACCCATGTTGATAAAATGGAGCAGAAATTCATAATGAGATTAAAATGAACACTTTCCTTCACCTGAGTGATCCACACTGGTAACTTCCCGGTCTGCACCAGAGGCATGGGGTAATTGCTCACACCCTCCCCACTCTCTTTTACTTTGATTTGTGTTCTTAGCTTAAAAGTCTCCCACTGAGGAGAACAGTGTGGCATTAGGGAGATTAAAACTTTGAAGTGATAAACACTTGGGACTTGAGATCTACTCTCAAAAGATAAATTAGCTCAATCCAAATTGCCCAGGAAGTGTCATACAAGGATATGAATTTTAGCATCTCTTTCAATGCCTGCTCTTGTGTCTGGTAATATAAAGAAAGCTGTGCCTAACATAACAAGGTGCTTCCTCTTCTTCCCAAGGGACGTGAAGAGTTGCTAGAAAAATACAGGAGGGAAAAGAACCTTGGCTCTGGGCCAGGACTGAGAAAATAACATGGAGTGGAAGAAACCACGGAAACAGGCATACGGACCTCAGCACCCAGCACACCATGTTTAAACCGAGTGCAGAAATGCAGCAGCAATGTGCTAAGAACATTACTATAACATTAATAAGGAATGAGAACACTATGGAAAATTATATTTTTTTCTGCTTGGAATATAGAACCAAGGCAAACCGATGTGAAACTTACAATTATATAAGCACCCGTGAGGAATTAACCAGTCATAGCAGATGGTCTGCTGTCCCCTTGTTAATTGCTGCAAATGAATGAGTGTTTTGTCCTTTAAGATTTTAAATTCTGGCTTGTAATCACCATATGGTCTCCTGTCATCTGCATAGTTATCTGTCATTTGAACAGTGACTTAATTATCATATGGCAAAAATATTTGCAGAGTGAATAATGAATTGGTACTAGAAAAAAATACTCATTAGAGTCCTTTTCTGAAAGTGATTCCTGAGCATCACCTCATGTCCCCAAAACCTAACTGCTCAGAAAGTAATGGTGTGCCACAGTGTGAAGTATGAAGTAAACTCACTTTTATGTTTCAATGTTAGCTTCATAACAACCTGAGCTTATTAATTTTTACTAATTTTGCACAAACTGCAATGAAAACTTGGCTTAATTATTGAAACTTGTGCGGTCTCCTGGCCTCCAGCCTTGCACACCCGTCCCCTCTGGAGCACACTGGGTTGCTGCTTGGCTTGTCCACCTCCC
Organism: Lepilemur ruficaudatus; assembly: GCA_963574885.1. Lineage (NCBI taxonomy): Eukaryota > Metazoa > Chordata > Mammalia > Primates > Lepilemuridae > Lepilemur > Lepilemur ruficaudatus. The sequence goes on along the minus strand of CAUYRT010032176.1, from coordinate 22,286 downwards.
CCGACAGAGTGCAGTGGCCAAGGTCCAGAGAAGCTGTTTCCTTTTCATTCCTCAAATGTAGCTCTCTTACACCTGTTGATTTGGTTTCTGTTTTATCGTTTTCTTTCCTGGAGTGGTGGGTTTGTGAGAATCAGCTGCAGCTGTCCCCGATGGTCCCTACATTAGGATGTTGAAAGTGGACTGGGGGGTGGGAGGTCCCTCTGAAGAAGCAAGTCACATCTGGCCTCATTTGTACAGCAAGATGCAGACACAGGTGCTCACAAAATTATTGTGCCACACACAATTTCTTCTCTTGTTTCTTAAGTAAAGGGGCAATTGCAGCTCATTTTCTTCCCAGAAGTTTTTGCCTAGGACTGGCTTTGTCCCCTGAAGTAATGCTAACTGAATTTGGCTATGGCATCTCTCTGTGTTGCACTTATTTGCATAATTGAGTTTCTCCACTTTCCTTTGAGGAAAAGAGTAAGGGTTGGAGCAAGCATGGTGGGAGAGAGAGAGAAAGAAGACGGCATCACATCAAGTGTCGCATCTTTCTCAAGTCAGGCAAGAAAGAGGGTCATGCGTGTGGTGGCTCCTGAGACACTTCCACAGGCTGGGATGGGACCATGGCACTTCTGGAAAAGAGAATAACCCCTTAAAAACATTATTTAGAAAATACCATTTACGACTTCCAGGGAGAGACGGCCGTGGAAAGCGGATCATCCCTACAGATACCTGACGAAATGGACAAGAGAACAAAACGCGCACGCGCACAGCTCCTCGGTCAGCGGTGAAGGGAAGGGGGGACTTACAGCCATGACCTCTGTGGACTGATGGTCACAGGGAGAAACACAACGGCCTGGCTTGGTTTGGAGAACTTTTAACCTCAGAACGCTTCCCTAAATAAGGGGAAAGAAGTGTGCAAACAGAATTTTGAGAATTCTCACTAACACTCTTCTTGCAGTCACACGTTATGGAGAAAAGGGGCTGGGGGTAGGGGCAGATCCAAAGAGAACCTAAGAAAAGTGACGCCCCTCTCGGACTGCAGGGTCCGGATGGGGAGAAGCAGCCGAGGTCTTCTGAGCTCGCCATTTTCGTTCCTTCAAGCTGGGGGGGGGAGTAAAGGCAAGATTGTTGAAGTAGCAAGGGTCTAACAATTCTCGTGAATAGATAGAAACCTAAAAGAAGGGAAGAGAAATGGGAAGTGGAAACCATAAGATCCCTGGAAGCAGGAGAGACGGGGAAGGAGCAGGGCAGACTCTGGGAAGGGGATGGGGGTCTCAGCCCCGGCCCTGGAGGGGAGCGCCGCGGGGCTAGTCGGGCAGAACCGAGGCTCCCGCGGTGGGCGCGGGAGTCGCAGTCATCCACAGCAGTAAATGTCTCTGGCACATGATGGAGCCAAATTGCAGAAGAAATAGGAGGCGGGTAGGCCCGTCCAGGTTGCGCCCGGCCCCAGCTGAGCTCCCCCATCCTGAAGGGGCAACCTAGGAAGGCTGAGAGGACAGCGAGGTCGTGCCACGTCCCGTTAGTAAAATAAGACAGCACCTCTAATGCCAAACTCCAGTATGCTTGAAGCAGGGCAGCTGAGAGCAGGGGAAACTCCGACACCGACCGTGGGAACAGGACGGCAGCAGCCTGGCGGCGGCAGGAACAACACAGCGGGACGAGGTGAGTGGCGCCCCCTGCGCAGCGCGGTCCCGGCAGGGTCGCGGAGCTTCGCGGGAGTCTAGGAAATAACTACATTGATGTTAAGTCCTTTGGGAATTGACGGACTCTGATTGCTACTACAACTACCAGCAGCAAGGAAGTCTTAGAGCAGGCTGGAGAACGTGCCCTCCCGGTTGCCACGGGAGCGCGACCAGCGGAGACAAGAAGCCAAGCGGGACCGGCCGGCGCAGTTTACTGCAGCCTCATCCTCAGCGTTCTCAGCAAAATTTCCCTGTCAGTGGCTCTCGGTTGCGCTCCGGACCGTCGGTAAGAAATACATTTTTAATCACACAAACACATTTGCATACTAACATAATTTTTATTTGAAAGTATATACTTTTATTACATGTAATGCATTCTGGTATTTTTCATATACTCCTGTGCTATTTTATTTTGTAAATACAGATGTGGTGGTAAGACCCCAATGATTTGCACCTCCTGTGTTGGCGCCTTTAGATAATCCCTTCCCCTAGACTGCGGGTAGGACCTGTGACTTGTTTTCTACTCATAGAGTACTCAAAGGTAACCATATGCTACTTTCACGATTTTGTTGTCTTGACTTCTGTCTTAGCAGACTGGAGTGAGAAATTCTCCTCGCTGGCTCAATTTAAAGAAACAGCCATGTTGAGGAAGCCCACACGATAAGGAACTGCAGAAGGCCACCAGCAACATGGGTAGCCCCTAGGATGGAGGGTGGTCTCCAGCCAACAGCCTGGCAAATATTAGGAGCCCTCAGCATACAGCCGCAAGGAAACGAATTCTGTTGACTACTTGAATGAGCTTAGAAGTGGATTCTTCCCCAGTGGAGCCTCGGATGAGAATGCAGCCCAGCTGGCACCTTGATTGCAGGCCTGTGAGACCCTGAGCAAAGCACCCAGCAAAGCTGTGCTCAGATTCCTGACCTACAGAAACTGGGAGATAACAAATATGTGTTGTTACAAGCTGCTAGTTTTGTGGTATTAATAATTTGTTAAGCAACAATAGAAAACTAATTCAGCAGATCACAACCCACTTAATAGATTTCATGATTGATTCATGAGTTGCAGAAAAACATAGATCTAGTCAACTACACATATTTTTTTTGATTCTGCAGGAATGTGACCTTATGGCAAAAATACATCTTGTAAGTATATCTGTTATAGGAAATTGAATTTATGTGCTGTCAAAAGAAAACTAAAGAAATGTGGCATATATGTATTTAAAGTGATGACTCAGAATTTTTTTTTCTGAAATGAAAGAAGAATCAAATCTGCAGATTTAAAAAGCACACTACATTGTGGGGAAACGATATAGAAAAGTCACCACTGAGCCATACCCTGGTAAAATAATTAGACTTCAAACATAAAGAAAAGATAATTTGGGCATCTACTAAAAAAGATCAAGTGACTCAGAAGGAGAAAGATAATAAGACTTGATTCAGATATCTCCTCCTCCACCATGGCAGAGGCTGCCAGCTGTTCAACAAAACCCTTTTTCTCTGCTTCCTGGGCACATGGCTCTTCCACATTCCCCAGCCACCATGCAGATAGGTGGGCCATTGGCCGGATCTGCCCAATAGTGACTTAGTGGAAGTGATTGTGCCATTTTGGGCCTCGGCTTAAGAAAGCGACTCCGCCCCTTCCAGACACTGCTTCTCCTCTGCCAGCTGCACACCAGAAGAAACCAGACCCTAGGAGTAGGTGGGTCCACACTATAAAAGAAGCCTAAGTTACTGAATGACCACAAGGAAGAGTGCTTTATTGCCAATCAGAACCATTTCTTTCATAGTGTTTTGTAGTAAGAAATACATTTTTATCATATATTTACCATAATATCTTCTGAGTCTATTTTTATAGGTGTGAGCATTACTGCAACTAATACATGAACATTCAACACCAGAAAGGAGCCAAGCTATGCTTGTGAGGAACTCAAGGAAAAAAACATGACCCAAGAATTTTATAGTCAACAATTAATTTTCTAAGTATATAGGCAACTAACATGCTCAAGCATGCAGTAACTCAAGGAATATGATTCTCTATAAGGCCTTAAAAAATAATCTACAGGGAAATGATTTTTAAGCAATTAAATACTAACACAGAAATTGTAATAAAAGGATTGACCATAAGCACTCAATATATGTAAATGTAAAATAAAGTTTTGCAACAAAGTATCAATGTCATAAAAAATGACAATTCAGAAATAACAATGTAAACAACAAAACCTTGTAAGTGAAGTTGTGAAGATCAAGTGACTCAGAAGGAGAAAAATAATAAGACTTGATTCAGATATCTCCTTGGGAGATTGTTTAGATGTGCTACATCATCATCTTTTACAGTAGGTGACTTAAAGATTTTTCAAAGCTGATAACTCAAGCAAAAATTGAGGTATAATTTTATCTATAGGCATAAAAAAGTAAATAGAAAAATGAGTAATAACAACATGATAAAAGGAGGAAGAATAGTGGGGGGAGGTGGGAAGCAATAAGAATATATTAATTGTCTCATCGATCATACAAAAAAGTATGTTTTATCCCAGCAATCCCCCACCTTCTGGGCACCAGGGACTGGTTTCAGGTAAGACAATTTTTCCATGGACCTGGGGTAGGAGATGGTCTGGGGATGATTCATGTGCATTATATTTACTGTGCACTTTATTTTTCTTATGATTACATTGTAATATATAATGAAATGATCATACAACTCACCATAACACAGAATCAGTGGGAGCCCTGAGCTTGTTGTCCTGCAACTAAACAGTCCCATCTGGGGGTGACGGGAGACAGTGACACCCATAGTGTGTTGCTCATGTTCAGCCTACTCTGTAATCTCGTTTTGGTTGCTGTCACTGCAGAAAACCCTGCTTCACAAAGATAGGATGCTGGAAATGGAAGCAGGAATTTCAGTGCTTTTGTGACAATCTCAGGATACTCCACCTTGACTTTAACACAGAATGTATGGAGATTTGAAATTGTCTCAAAGATACTTTTAAGGTCACCATAATTTGTGGTCTCAAGCAATTGACCCTCTTCTAACACAAACAAAGTAGATTCACCTGGCTTATTCACAATGGGTCATGGATCCATTCCTTCCCAGTTCAGGGGTCTTTTGCAGTTGGAAAGTAATGTTCAAACTCTTTTGAAAGCTGAGGTAGGTGATCATGCACCAGCTAGGAGAAGGCCCTGGCTCAGTATCTTTCAAAATCTCTGCTAATGGTTGAAACATGTCAAAAATCCCAATGTTTGCTTGTTACCCCATAATTCCAGTTTGGCTTTGAATGCAGCCACTTTATCTGCTGATTTGAACACAGTTGTTCTCCCCTGAAGTGACAAATTGAGTTTGTTGAGAAGGTTGAATATGTCACACAAGTAAGCAAGTTTTGTGACCCATTCTCTGTCACTGAAATGTGCTGCCAGTGGTGACTGTCTTGCTGAAAGAAATCTCTGGAGCAGCTCTCATAACTCAAAAGCTCTGGCCAGTGACCTACCTTTAGAAAGCCACCTCACTTCTGTGTGTAACAGAAGAAATGTGTTCTCTGAGTCCATCTCCTACCAGAGCTGCACGAACAGACATCAGTTAAGGGCGTGTGCTTTAATGTGGTTGGTCATTTTAATCACATCCTGCAAAACGTTGCTTAGTTCAGGTGACATTTTTTGGCTAGGCAGCATTTCCCCATGGATGACACAGTGCTGAGACTCACATTCAGAAGCAACCTCCTTGACCCAAGTAGTGAAACCAAAAAGCTGTCCAGTCATGGCAGCTGCTCCATCCATGCACATACTGACACAAAATGACCAGCTCAGTTTTCCTGACATGGAATCATTCAAAGACTTGAATAGTTCTACATATCTGGTGTTGGTTGGCAACAAAAGTGCACATAACACATCCTCATGCACATCCTCATGAAAATATATCCCACAAAAGCAAGCATTGTTGCTTTGTTGTCGACATTGGTAGACTCATCAACCTGGATTGCATACCATGGCGACTCACTAATCCTTTCTAACATTTGTGCCTCAATATCCTCTGCTATTTCATCAATTTGTCTCATTATGGTGCTAGTCAAAAGAGGAACACGTGCCACCTTTTGAACTGCAACTTCTCCTAAAAGTTCACAGCAAATGTGCTTAGCAGCAGACAGGATGAACTCTTCAATAATAAAGAGCCTCTTAGCTTTAGCAATGCGGTTGGCCACTAAGAGTGACGCTCTCAGTGCAGACACATTTGATGAAGTGGTGGCCTTCAATAATGCTTCTGTTCTTCATGATCACGTTTTTTTTTTTTTTTCTTTTGAAAAACTCCAAAGTCTTGTCTTCTAATGCAGGGTGTTTGGTCTCCATGTGGTGAAGCACTTTTGAAGATTTCATGGCTTCGTTGGATAGCAGTTGCCACATATTATACAAAGGGGGCTTGGAGAATGTCAATCACCCGTTGCAACAAACCCATAATTTAAGTAGGACTCTTTGTATTTTCTTTTAAATGAAGCTTTCATTTTCTTGGCAGTCTTAGAGTCTTCTGCTATCTCATCATTGAGTCTTTTCCCCTTTTCAAAGAAGCTCTCCAGTGATGTTGTTCTTTATTCATTTCGCTAGGGTTAGTTTGTGGGCTGACCAAAACTGTGACTGAGACAGGTGTGCAGTGTGGGAGAGAGACATGGACAGAAGTGGTAAATAAAATAATGGGCAGGCCACGCATGGACTAAAATAAGTGTCGGATTCTGACTTAAAGCCTGCCACCAGATGGAGCTGTACGATTGAAGTAAGATGCGCATTTGCTACTATAAAGCCTGCCACTATATGTAGCTTAATTTTCACTTGCCGCTCACTGATAGGGTTTTGATAAGAGTCTTCAAGCAATTGATTTATTATACTGTCTGTGCAGTCACACTTCTCTGCTAATGATAATCTATTTGGAGCCGCTCCCCAGCACTAACATCACCACCTCAGCTCCACCTCAGATCATCAGGCTTTAGATTCTCATAAGGAGTGTGCAACCTAGATCCCTCTCATGGGCAGTTTATAGTAGGGTTTGTGCTCTTATGAGAATCTAGGGCCACCACTGCTCTGACAGGAGGCAGAGCTCAGGCAGTGATGCAAGTGATGGGGAGCAGCTATAAATACAGATGAAGCTTTGCTCACTTGCCAGTCACTCACCTCCTGCTGTGTAGCCCAGTTCCTAACAGGCCACGGACCAGTACCAGTCCACCGCCCAATGGTTGGAGACCACAGAGCTAGAAAGAAGAACCAATCATTTCTCTCAGGTGGCACTTATTTGGTCTGAGATTTAAACCAAGTCTTGCTCTTTAAAACTGCAGCCAAATAGTTGATAAGTAGTAGACAGGCCTATGTTCACCAGTCACTCATAATATATAAGGCCTTAAATGAATACTTGTTACCAATATAATCTGAAATGTATCCATATATAGCAGCATCATTGGATCTAACGCAAAGAGAAGTGTCAAGATGATAAAAGCAAAGCATAAACTCTTGCATCAAGTAGATGAGAATATAATAATATCTTTCATCTTGCAGATAATTGTAATTGCCAGCTGGGTACTTAATGACTTCAGGTTGGTAGATATGTGACTCTCAGAAGTAAAAGAGGATTAAGCTCAATATTTCACTGATGGTTTTCATATGGGCCTTGGGCTGTCAGGTCTGTGAGAGAAGGAGTTACCAGGGATCCAAGGCAAAGGAAAAACCTTAGGCTTTACCTCCACTGAACGTATGCAGGATGCCTTAGGTAAATTCCAGTAGGAAAGGAACAAAGGAAAATAAGGGGAGAGTATTAGTTAGGGTTCTCCAGAGAAATAGAACCCATGGGAGATACAGACATATCTGTATGAGAAGATTTATTATAGGAATTGGCTTATGCAATTTTGGAGACCAAGAAGTCCCACGATCTCTTGTCTGCAAACTGGAGACCCAGGAGAGCCAATGGTATAATTCAGTCTGAGCCCAAATGCCTGACAACCAAGGAAGGGTCTGAAGGCCAATGAACCAGGAGCTCTGATGTGCAAAGGCAGGAGACATCAGATGCCCCAGCTCAAGCAGAGGGTGTGAATTTGCCCTTCCTCTGCCTTTTCACCTGTGAGCACCCTCAGAGGATTCAATGAAACCTACCCACATTGGTGAGGGTGATCTTTACTCAGTCTACTGATTCAAATGGTAATCTTTCCTAGAAACATCTTCACAGACACATCCAGGAGTTATGTTTTACCAGCAATCCTGCATCACTTAGCCCAGTCAAGCTGACATCTAAAATCAACCATCAGAGGGAGTGTCTGCCACTCCACGTCCTCAGGTTTGGAGAGCTGTGCTCCGTGGACACCGTGAGTACATGATGCTGCAAATGTAGCGTGGCTCCTCAATGTGTGTCTTCACACCATGCTGTTCCAGAAGGAATCCAGAGTTCTCAGTGTTAGAGTTTCCCAGAAAGCCTGCAGGGGTGGGCTGAAGCACGTCGAGTTATGACGGGAGCTTCCACCAGGACCAGGCGCCAGCAGCCTGTGCACAAAGCCCCGTGAACCGCAGTGACAGGCTCATTTAGAAACAAATTAGGGGTTAAGTAAAAAGTGCAGGATGGAGGCAAAACTGAGTTTCCCTTTCCCCTTCTGTCGGTTAGCATTAGAAAGTGCCCATGAGCAGCGTGTGTCAAGAATATGAACGTGAGATGTCATTTTCGCTGCCTCTAATTGAAGCCAGGATAAATGGAGTGGAAAGGCAGCGTCTAATCCAATCAAAACATGAAAAAGGTATTTTGACATGTAAATTACAAACTTCCTGTGTATTTTGTCTCCCCAATTACACCCTCCCCTGTCATGTTTTTTTAAATTATATCTTAATCTCCCAGTCTCCTAATAATTATGTCATCATTCTTGGGCCCTGAACACTGTGTAATGGTATTTTATGGGATATGCCATTCATTATTAACTAAACTCACTCCCTGTCCCCAGCGATACCATATCTCACGGTGTTCAAATATGCCTAGTGTCAGCTCCTGCTTTGTAAATGCTACAGCAGCTTCACTCTTTGCTTCATGGTTACATGGAATGAGTTTGTAAAGCACTTTTAGACAGTTGATTCGACTCATCAGTATTTTTATGTGGGGATAACTGACACTTTTTTTTTTCATAATGGAATGGGAGATTCGTTTAAAATATAAATCTCTCATCACCGGGACTCACTGAAATGGTGCCACACTCAGAGGTTTTAACTGCTGCTCTTAAAGAAATAGCCAATATTGAGATCACACAATTGAGACCACAAGAAGAAGTCCAATACTAAAGGCAAAATGTCATTTTGATATACATAGAGTGGTTATACTGCAGCGGCGAGAGGCACTGGTATAGGCGTTGCTTAACAACGGAGGTATTCTGGAAAATGCATCATTAGGCGATTTCATCATTGTGCGAACATCACAGAGTGTACTTACACAAACTTGGATGGGGTGGCCTACTGCACACCTAGGCTGTGTGGTGTGGCCTATTGCTCCTAGACTACAGACCTGTGCAGCATGTTACTGCACTGAATACTGTAGGCAATTGTAACACAATCGTAAGTATTTAAATATCTGAACCTATCTAAACATAGACAAGGTACAGGAAAAGTACAGTATTAAATTTGATGGGACCACCATTGTATATGTGGTTGTCATTGACAGAAACACCATTATGCCGCACATGACTTTAATACTACAAATAGTCTCCAAGAAAAAGCTTAAATACCACCCAGCCTAGGCCCCTGAATTTATAGGTGACAAAAAAAGAAATGACAGCAACTCTGTTCATTGGAGGCAAACACAGAATACTGTTTTTGGATACTTAAAGTATATTTAAAGAATATTTAAACTGAAGAATCCTGAATTTGTATCCTTGTTCTACCACTCCTCAGCCCTCTGACATCAATTTCTCTTTTAAAAAATGAGCAAAATAATGTACCTCCCACAGTTAAAATGAGGCAACTTAGGTGTAAGTGTTTTACAAGGTGCCTGGCATGTGGAAGATGTCGAAGGACCAGCAGAGCCATAGATTTTTTTCACTGAAATCATGTCTGAATGACACAATTCACATGAACCAGGTTTACCAGTGAGACTGTATGACGAGGGTGCTGAAGATGATCAAAGTGTGCGGACAGGTCACTCGGCCACGTAAGTTACCATAGTGAATCCTTTGGCTGAACCCAGTGTCCAGCCCTCAGTCACTGGGAGAGAAGCAGCAGGGCTCCTGGGGCGGTCTTGCCCGCCCACCTGTACAGGTGAGGAAGGGAAGTTTTGGATCCCAGCAGGCAGTCAGCAGCTCCCTTTTTAAACATCTCCAAACCCATGTTGGATAATGAGCGAAGTACTGAACAACATCCTTACAGGAAATCAGGCAGCAAGGTTCAAGGAATTCTTACCGTGCCCCCAGAAAAGGCCGCGGTTGGCTATGCCAGGTCCGGTTCCCTACAGTTTTGCCCATGGCCCAAGGAAGCAGCCTTCTGATGGCCTTGTCTTCATGTACAGTCATGAGCCACATAAGGATGTTTTGGCCAATGACAAACCACATACACAGTGGTGGTCCCATAAGATTATAATGGGGTTGAAATTTCCTATCACCTAGTGATGCTGTAGCCATTGTAATGTCACAGCGCAATGTATTCTTCATGCGTGTGCAGTGATGCTGGTGTAAACAAACCTACTGTGCTGCCAGTCCAATAAAAGTCTAGCACATTCAATTATGTACAGTACTAAAACTTGATAATGATAATAAATGACTGTGCTACTGGTTTAGGCATTTACTGTTACTACACTTCTATTGTTATTTTACAGTGTATTCCTTCTACTTATTAGAAAAAAAAAGCTAATTGTAAAACAGCCTCAGGAGGGGTCCTCCAGGAAGTATTTTGCCCTTGAAGACTTTCCAGTGGGACAAGATGTACAGGTGGAAGACAGTGGTATTGATGAACCTGACCCTGTGTAGGCCTAGGCTAGTGTGTGTGTCTTGGTTTTTAACAAAAAAAAATTTAGGTAAAAAGATAAATGAAAATTTAAAAAACAGAAAAAAGCTGATACAATAAAAATATAAAGAAAGAAAACATTTTTGTACAATTGCACAATGTGTTTATGTTTTAAGCTAAGTATTATTATAAAAGCTACCAAGTTTTAAAAAAACTTAATAAGTTTATAAAGTAAAAAAGTTACAGTGAGCTAAAGTTAATTTATTATTAAAAAAATTTTTTAAATAAATTTTTTTCAGACTTCTATGTTTAATCTAAGTTACAAACCACATACTTTATATTCTGTCTTTTTTTTAGCTCCAGAATATTATGCAGGTACAAATGTTTAGGTTACATATATTGTTTTTGCCCCACCAGAGTCAGAGCTACAAGCATGTCCACCCCCCAGACAGTGCACACCACACCCATTAGGTGTGAATACACCTATCCCCTCCTACCCCCTCCAATCTGCCCGACACCCAATGAATGTTACTACTATATGTGCACGTAAGTGTTGATTAATACCAATTTGTTGGTGAGCATATGTGGTGCTTGTTTTTCCATATTTAGTGTAGCCTAAGTGCACAGTGTTTACAAAGTCCACAGCAGTGTACAGTAATGTTCTAGGCCTTCACTCACTCATTAACTTACCCAAAGCAACTTTCAGTCCTATAAACTCCACTCATCGTAAGTACCCTGTACAGGTGTAGCATTGTTTTAATCATTTATATCGTATTTTTACTGTACCTGTTCTATGTTAAGATATGTTCAGATATGTTCAGATCCACAAATACTTAACATTGCATTACAATTGCAGTATTCGGTACAGTAACATGCTGTACAGGTTTATAGCCCAAGAGCAATAGGCTACACCATACAGCCTAGGTGTGTAGTAGGCTGTACCATCTAGGTTTGCGTTAAGTGCACTCTATGATGTTCACACAACATGGAAATCACCTTATGATGCATTTCTCAGAGCCTATCCCTGTCATTAAGTGATGCATGATGGTATTTTGAAACTGTGTCATTAGTTATGTAGATACTTAGGAATGTTGTACTTTTGATGAATTAACTACTTCATCCTTATGAAACAACCCTTTATGTGTGATAATATGTATATATTTTTGCTCTGAAATCTACTTTGACATTAGTAGAGCCCCTCCACCTTTTTTTTTTAAATTTGTGTTAGCATGGTATACTTTTTCTATCCTTTTGCTGCACTAATAATGTAAGAACATTAAAATAGTATATTTTCATTTCTACATTTATACTATTGTCACACATTTTACTTCTTCATGTTATAAACCCCGCAATAGATTATTTTTTTCTTTAAATAGTAAAATATCTTTTAAGATAATTTCAGTGATAAGAAGTCTTTTATATTTACCCATATAGTTACCACTTCTGAAGTTTCTTCATTCCTTTGTGTAGATCCATGTTTTCATCAGGTATTATTTTTCTTCTGCCTCAATAATATTCTTTAATATTTCTTGTAATGAAGTTCTGCTAGTGATGAATTCTTTTAGTTTTTTATGTCTAAAAAAGTTTTTCTTTTTAATTTCATCTTTGTTTTTGAAAGATATTTTGCTAGCTTGACAGGTATTTCTTTCAATACTTTAAAAATGTTTTCCACTGTCCTCTGACATGCATTGTTTCTGATGAGAAATCTACTGTCATTCTTATCTTTTTTCTCTGTACCCAGTGTGTTTTGTCTCACTGGCTTCTTTTAGAAGTTTTTCTTTATCACTGGTTTTGAACAATTTGATTATGATACAGTTTGCTGTAATTTTCTTTATGTCTCTTTTGTTTATGGTTTGCTGAGCTGCCTGGGTCTGTGGGTTGCTGTTTTTTCTCCTTCTTCTTTTACAATTATGTGAATAGTATACCATTTGAAGTTGTCCCAAAATTAACTAATTTTTCCAGTCTTTTTTTCTCTGTTTCATTTTAGATAGTTATTATTGCTATGTCTTCAAGTTCATGAATCTTTTCTTCTCTGATGTCTAATCTGTTGTTTATCCCATTCATTGTATTTTTCACTTCAAACATTGTAGGTCTTTTTATATAGTCTACATCTGTATTTAATATGTTCAGTCTTTCTTCCAGCTTGCTGAATATATGGAATATAGCTAAAGTAACTGTTTAAATATCCTCATCTAGTAATTCTATTACCTGTGCTATTTCTGTATTAGTTTGATTCCCCTCCCCCATTATGAATCATATTTTTCTATTTTGCATGACTGGTAATGTTTTAGTGGATGTCAGACATTATAAATTGAACTATGTTGAGTACTGGATATTTTTTGTTTTTTACAAATTTTTCTTGATCTATGTTCTGGTATGCAATTAAGTTACTTAAAAATAGCTTGATCCTTTCATGTCTTGCTTTTCAGCTTTGTTAGTTCAGAACAACATTTAGTTTAGAGCTAAATTTTGCCCACTAATAAGATAAAACTCTTTTGAATTCTATAAATGCCCATTGATTTATGAGGTTTTATGAGGTTTTCCACCATGGCTTTTAATAACAGAAACTGTTCTTGGCCCTGTAGAATCCTCGGGATTTTTTGCTCTAACCTTTTTGGGTCTCTTTCTCCAAAGCCCCAGGTACTTTCTTCACACACATGTGCTGACAAATCAGAACTGAAGTCTCATGGGAGACTCACTACAAATGTCCAGAGTGCAGGGTGTGTGTGGGTGAGAGAGAGAGAGAGAGAGAGAGAGAGAGAGAGAGAGAGAGAGAGAGAGAGAGAGAATGTCTTTCTTCTGTGGTACTCTGTCCTGTGAACTCGAGATGCTTTGGCCTCTCTGGATTTCCATCTCCATCTCCTTAACTAAGGGACGTCTCTGGGCACAACTTGGATTTCCCCTCCCTGTACTGCAGCCTAGATACTCTCTTCAGGTAGTAAGCTAGTGTAGGGAAAATCGTATGATTCACCTAGTTTATTTCCTTTCCCTCAAGTACCACTAACCTTCATTGCTTGATGTCAAATATTTGAAAACCACTATTTTATGTATTTTGTCTTTTTTTAAGTTATTTCAGGTGAGAGGGTAAATCCAAATCCAGCCCATGTTACTCCATCTTTTCCAGAAGTGGAAATCCTGATGTCTTGGTCTTGACTCTTGGATGAAGTCAGACATCTGATTTCAGTTCCACCAGCCAGTGAGAAGTGCTTCATCAAGCTCTGTGCTCAGCTGTAGTGGTCCTCTTATAGCCTGTGGAGTTTTTGGTTTTGATTATCTCCTTCTCATCTTTCTTTCTTGGGTCTTGCACTTATACTTTCTTTCTCTCCTCCCCTTTTCTACTTTTCTCCTTTTCTCTCTTTCTGTTCCTTCCTCTTTATGCTTTCTCTTTCTCCTTCCCTCTCTATGGCTTCCTCTCAAACGTCCAATAAACATTCCCAGACACTAGATGACAGGTTGCAGGCTAGATTCTAGGGAGACAAAGATAAGCAAGACAGGATCCTGACCTTCAATGAGCATTTAGTGTTTTATTCTATGCATATCATTTTAAAAATTGATTTGGAACAAATCAGAAAGGGGGGGGAAGCAACCAGTATCATTCAGTCCAGTGTGAAAGAAAGAGTGCACACTTTGGAATCAGATTATATGGCCCTTCATCATTGTTTAACTTTAAGCAAATCCCTTACTTCTCAGTTTTCTTAGGCAGAAATAAGGGAAGATAACCCATTTCTCATAAGACCATAGTCCAGAACTGAATGAGATAATGTGTAGGAAGCACCCCTTGCAGCATCTGGCACATAGTCGGTGTTCAATAAATGTTGGTTTCTCTTCCCTTATTCTCTCTTTCCCAAGAACCCAATGTTGTTTGTAAAACAATGTTCTTGCCATTATATTACCACACTTTATAAACAATAAAAAGTTAGATAGGCCAACATTTGGTCCCATTACCATGAGTGTACATATTCTGAATGTTTGGGTAGAAAAATTAAATTAGCATAAAGTTCAAAGGTAAAATCTGTCCCCTTTCCCAACAGGATTAACTCTTTTAGTGACTGTCTCACAGTGTGACACCATCACCATGACTGCTGGTATCAGAAATGCAACTGGTATCAGAAAACCAGCAGCCTGAGGATTTTAGAATCCTTTGCAATTAGCATATTATTAGCCTGAGGATCACAGGGATATTTATTTCTTTAATAATTTCACTTAAGAGTACTATTGCAATAGAGTGCTTAAGTAAAAGTAGATGGAGAGAGGAAAGATTCTCAATGCCTCAAGTTAAGATGCTTTTTTTAAATGGAGAAATTGACTTTATGCTAACTTGCTAGAAAGAGAAAAGCCAGTTGGAAGATCCACATGATGAAAAAGCTACAAGAGCAAAAGGGCATACAAAGGTAGGGCTTAAGACACTCCCGTGGCTTCCCAAGGCAATGAGGACAAACATTCAACCTGAGGTCATGGTCTGCCTGCCCCATTCCCCCACACTCTTCTTCCTCCCGTTCTTCTGCTATGCTCTGTTACTTTCCTTTCCCTGTGAGCCACCTGCTCTCACATCTTTGGAACTTTGACCTTGCTATCCCCTCTACCTGTAGCACCCTTAACCCTCCTTCACTAGACCAACCTGGTTCCTCCTCTAAGACTCAGGTAGAAAGTTACCCTTCCACTTACCTTACCTTTCCTGACTCCCCGACCCTTGTCCTCCAGGCTCGGTTAGGTCTTCCCAAAGCTGCAGCCACTGTAAAGTAGAAAAGGAAAGAATAAACAGAGGTCATTAAGGCAAATTTTTCCAGTAGTTTAGTTCAACTCATATGGAAATCTGAAAAATATTTGTTGAGATGCTAATCACTAAAGGGATTCTGGACCACAGAGAGATTTTCCTATAGGATCAGAGTCCAACCTGTACTTAGCAGGCTTCCAATGGAGGAGTGGCTGACACAAAATCAGTGTCTGAAATGCTGGATGTGAGAAACACGCCCAGGAAAATACTACAGTTATACGTAAGAAGTTGCCCCTACTGAATGCAACACATAGACCAGTGCACAGCAAGGCCCCTTTGACACCTCCACTTTAATAGGCACTGGCTCATCTCTGTCCCCTACTTTTATGACAGGTCAAATAAAGTTACCAGAAAACTACATGATAGTGTTAAAAAAAAACCACCATCATGATTAAGAAGCCATTTTTCTTTTTGTTCTGGGGGTGCTGAGATCTCACTGCAGAAAAATAAAGCTTGTATGATTTGGTGTAAATTCATACACAGGCACACACTCACGGCATACAAATACAGAAGAGTAGAGTCCTGGGCATGAGCTCATTGTGCAGACAGATCGTTTGCACATCCCATTAGGTGAGAGGAGAAAATCAGAAAATCCAATTACTTATCTTAGGTATCCTAAGTTTTTATTTCCTCCCAAACCTATTTTCAAGACCACCTTGACAATATGCAATCCAATACTGCTGTGTGTGCACTTAGTTATGTGCAATTTGCATCTACAACTCATTGCTGGTATTCCAAGTTGGAGTCGTCTTCAGGATGTGTCCTTGCTTCTTTCAAGTGCATAGTATGTATTAAGTTTAGATAATTTTCGCAAAAACATTGTTAGAGAATGAGTTATATTTTCATTGGTTCAACAATTTCCAGGTGGGATTTAAAAACACTTATTTGGCCAAGTGCTTGTTCATCGTTTTAATTGGTCTGTAACTCTGTCAATATGACCAAGTAACTGAGCAATAAACAAGTATAGCCAGTATTTTAAAAATCTTAATGAATCAAGCAAATCCACATACATTTGTGAGGAAGCTGGGTGGAAGCTCAAATCACATGCACAGTGGTTTACTATTGCTACAATTGCTTAACACACCACCAGTGGTCCTGGCCAATATTTTAAGAAATGATATATAAATAAGAGGTATAAGATTAAAAGGTAAAATGCTGTTGTTTCCAGGCAACATGTTCCTTACCAATAAAATATAACAGAATCAATAGATAAGCTATAAAAATCACTAAGAATGTTCAGGAAGCTTTCTAAGTCCAAAATGACTTACAAAAAAAATTAATAGCATTTTTCCACATAAGCAATACACAAGTAGAAAATATAATTTTAAGGAAAAGTCACAATATCCACAAAAATTATAATATATCTAGAAATTTAAAAATTTTTAATTTAAAAAATTCTATTTAAAAATAGAAATAATATTTTTAAACCCAAGGGATATAAAAGAAGATCTGAATAAAAGAAGAAAATGTCTTTGTTCTTTGGACAAGGCCAAGTTGGCGACACAGAGACACAGAATCAAGCACTGCTGGTAGTAACATACAGTGGTGCAGCCTTTGTGGAGGGCCACCAGGTTAACCGTACCTGTGTCCTGTGACACAGAAATCTTGCTCTCAGGCAAGAATACCTCACATAAGTCCACAAGGAAAACTGGGCACGAATGCTTATCACAGCACTGTCTGGGATCTGCAGAGCCACAGGCAGCCTTAGGGTCCACTCCTGGTGGGTGCAGAAAACGTCACGTGCTGGATGGAATACTCTGCAGCCACTGGAATCAACAGCCTGCAGCTACACACAGCAACATGAATGGATCTTTAAAGCACAATACTGAGTAGGTAAAAAAAAGAAAAGAAACAGAAAGAGATCAACAGCCTACCATTTATGTAATTTAGAAAGCATGCCCACGAACAGCAATACATATCTTACAACAACACATGCTCATAAACAGATATATAGAAAATATGTTAGCATGGTGGCTGTAAGGGACGGGTGGGACGAGGCAGTCAAAGTGAGGAATGGAGATAAACAAATAAATGATAAATCAATAAATAAATCTTTTAACTCTCTGTTGACAAATACATGCCAGGAGCTGAGGTGCAAGATCGAACCTCTACATCTGACTTTATTATATATTCTATTATGCAATATCTATGCTAGCATATATTTTTAACTATCAAACCAATACTAGGCTATATTTTAACTACCAAACCAATACATTAAATGTACTTGATTTTCTTCCAAAGAAAATAGACAAGTTGCACAAGAAAGCCTATGACTTTCTTTCCTTATAAACTTAAGAGGAAAATTATCACAATCATATACTCCACAAAAATATTTGCAGCTTTTTAAAAATGTGTTTAGTTATACTTCACCCCACTCCTAGAAGGGATGTGATGGCTACCAAAGGAATTGTAGCTATACGGAAAAGAGGAAAACAATAAAATGAGAGAAGGAATGAAAAAGGAGAAAATTCATAATATTAATAGGATACTAAGAAACAAAATTAAGAATGATAATTTTATCATTTCCTAACCAAATTAAAGAAATACAAAATGAAGTACACAGCTTGGCAGGAAATTATTTCCTGAATTTGCCTGTGATCTCATGTGCCCCAGAGGGACCCAGATTTGAAAGCCCACGTTATCTGATCTCACCCTCTGTACGTCTTTCCTTTCTTCCCCCCTGTAGTGTCCGATGGCGATTGCACACGTAGGCTTGGGGACAGACTTTCAGGACCGGCTGCTCTGCCAGGTTCCATCTGCGTTGCTCTACTCCCATCTACTGATAAAAGGCTGCTACTTCAGGTAGGCTCCTTGGCAGCCCTTTTCGTGGAGGGAGCCCTGTCCTGTGACCGTTCACTGCTGCTGTAAATCACTTCATCTCAGAGATTATCAGGTCAATATGATGTATATGCTGAGAATAGTTAACAGTAGTCTAATTTACTGGCCGGTAAGTTCCTGTTTTCCTATTATTTATTTCACTTGTGACAATCAAAGAAAAGACAATTATCACTTGAAGCTGTTTCCTCTTCTTTCTCCCCCGCCCTAAAGAGGAGTGTCAGTTTAACTAGGGAAAAAGATCACACGTTTTGTAGCGGTGTTCAAAGCACATTGTTATTCTAAATGTGTTGCTATTTGGAGAGGTTTTTGTTCTCTTTTCTTTTTCTTTTTAAGCCCCAAGGATCACGTTCCCACTGGTTTAGGAAGAAGGTGAGCATGGCAGGACATGCCATGATAAAGAAGTGGTCAGGATCCCTCTTGGGTGGGTTCCCCACTGAGAGCAGTGGGGAACAGTCTTAAGTGCTGGAATATTTCAGATTTGGTGGGAGAAAGCAGAAGACCTTGCATCTCCACTGATTCATTCTATGAGCTCTTATTTGATTAAATAGCAGCAAACTTAGAATGAAATTATAGCAAATTTTTGTCCGTTTTACCATTTCCATGAGTAGCTCCCTCCCCCCACAAGCCAGAAAAGAAGACAATTCATCTTTAAGTTTGGTCTGCAAGATTAGTGTAGTCTGAAAGAAATTAAATGTCAATTTTATCTTGATTCATCATAGTTCTTTAATCAAAGTCGATGCATCACCTCCCCCGATTACCTCTCCATCAAACACTGACCTGAAAATCTGACCCCAAGCAGCCTGGCTAATTAGGAACTTGGTTGTTCCACCCACAGCCTTGGAGAAAAGACAAGGGCAGAGCTGCCCCCAAAGAGGTGGCCTCTTTATGGAAAAGGGTCCAGGAAAGAGGTCAGTGGTAATTACCAAGCAGCAAAAGAGTCCATGTCCACTTTGGACATTATTGGTTCATAAAATGTCCAGAGATTTATACTAGAAAACAGAAGTCGTTTATGTTGAGTGTCAGCTGAACTAAATCAGCCTGGCAAGATGAAACTGAAGGGCTGTGAGCCATGTTGGGACAGTAGGAAAGAATCCGTGAAAGGGACTGACACACATGCCCAGTGCTCCCACCTAACAGCAGAGCAGCTCCTTCAAATAGCACCAGGGTTGTAACCTATCCTGGCTGAACTGCACAAGTTTGACTCCAGGAATCTGTAAAAGGGAAAGAGGGAATTTAAAGGGATGGGGTGGTGCCCACCGGTTCACTCAGGAAGCACCTGTCCCAGAGGAAGAAGGAGATAGAATTCAAGATGCTGTCACTCCCAGCTCAGATCTCAGGTTTTTTATACATCATGCCCAGCTAATTGCAAGTCAATTGCTTTATCCAGAGCTCAGTTGAAAAAATAATGGTATCGAGGCAGGAGAGAACACATGTTGTGTTGGACTTATGGACAGCTTATGTGTTGGTCTCCGAAGTAGCAATTCCATGAAAGAATTTAGCGTGACTGGACCATACGGAGGTTTTGGTTTTTGTGCTGACTATGGAACCCAGCCCCACATAAGGGGCTTCTCTGCTACACTCAGCCTCTCTGAGCCTAAGCTTTCTCTCCAAAGACAGAGACAGTAGAAGCACCTTCCTACTGTGAGGATTAAATAAGGGACCCAAGCAATGCCTAGCAAACACTAGGTGCCCTAGGAGAACCCGGGACAACCAGGAGACCTGGATATGGATCAGGGCTCTGTCACCAGGCCACCAACTCCTACCCGTTGGGCTGTGGTTTTCTCATGGGTGAAACAGGTGGTTGCCTATGACAGACTCTAAGGTCCCTTCCAGCTTTGTATTTTTTTAACCTGCATGTCAGTCATTTATGTACCATTTTTCACATCCGGTGTGCATGATTCTTTGTTGAAAAGCAACCTTTATAGCAGAAAATGCCGCACATTTTCAAAAACCACCACAGAATCTCCAGGGAGAAGATACTTTACAGAGTGAACTTTCGTTGAGGGTTTACTTTGTGCCAGGTTCTCAGTCTTCTTTCAACCTTCATGCCACCCCTTAGCAGGGGTTCTAGTATCATCCACAGTCATATGGGTGGGGAAAGAGAGGCAGAAAGCTTTTAAGAAATGTGCCCCAGTCCCCTTGGCTTAGGGAGTGGTGGGCCTCGAACTAAACCTACTCTTTTAACCCTTTAACCACAGGAATTTTCTCTTAACTAAAGTATCCGGTGAACCCATATTTTCATTTTTCCAGTGATAGGCCAAGGAAAGTCATACGCCTTAGTGTTAACTGTATGATTCAGAATGAATTGAAAGGGTTTCTGCTTCCAATCTGTGGACTGGACACATCCATCTCTTCAAAAATTCCCATTGAAAGTACGGTATAGATATAGGAAAGGAAATTTACCCAGGACTTTGTTAGGAAAATAAAGGTGGAATGATGGGATCCTTATGTTGTCAGCACAGCATAGATAATTTAAATTAAAAAAAAAAACCCTAGAGAAAAGAAATTCAATTTGTTAAGTTAGATATTGATAAAAAATTACAATGGAAATTGCTAGTGTTATAATAGACACCAGGAAAGACTAGACGAGTGGTTAGAACCAGTTTTTCTGAGACAGAAAAACTCAAAAAACAGGAGGGAAAAGGGGCATTGAGGAGGGACTGGTGGGCCAGCACCCTCCCTCAAACACTGAGACTTTCCTGCTCAGTTTCTAGGTCCCTGGAATCAGGGTTCATGACCTCCAGGTGGAAGCCAGGGGACTGGACCCTAATAGCAGGTGAAGGAGTGACCAGGAGAGAATGAGGGCTCCTAGGGTGGCTGATGCACATCCATTGCAAAGCTCCCCAAATTGCAGCATGGAGGCTACAGACAGGAGGGAGTACCCACCTCCAAGTCCACATATCCCAGAGATAAGCTGGTCTTTTGTCACACTGGGCCTGCTGCTGTGGTCTGAATGTTTGTGTTCCCCCAACATTAATATGTTGAAATCTAATCTCTAATGCAATAGCATTGAGAGGTCAGGCCTTTGAAGGTGCTAGGTCATGAGGGCTCTTACCTATAAAAGAAGCTCAAAGGCTGTTTGTCATCTTCCACCATGCAAGGATGCAGCAAAAAGGTACCATCTGTGATGAACGGGCCCTCATCAGACACTGAATCACCTGGCACCTTGATCTTGGACTTCCCAGCCTCCAGAACTGTGAACAATAAATTATGTTTATAAATTACCTAAAGTATTTTGTCATAGCAGCCTGAACAGACTAAGACACCTGTACAGAAATAGAAATGCTCAATATTACAGGAAAGCCAAGGCAGTTAACCACACTCACCAACATATTTTCCATTTATAAATAGCATCAGACAGCCAAGAATCAGTGGGTATATAAACAAAACAAGTAGCATGAAAGAGAAAACCTAATATGAGCAAATACAACAACATTTAACCCCAAGGGGAAGAACATGTCAGGAAACAGGAGAGAGCTATCAGTATCCGAGAGAAAAAAAAAAAGAAACAAATTTACTGAATTCATAAAACAAAAGCAGGAATATTCAGGAATCAATTGAGTTCTTAGAAATTAAAACTATCAGCCGGGTGCGGTGGTTCACGCCTGTAATCCTAGCACTCTGGGAGGCCGAGGCGGGTGGATCGCTCAAAAGTTCAGGAGTTCGAAACCAGCCTGAGCAAGAGCGAGACCCTGTCTCTACCAAAAATAGAAAGAAATTAATTAGCCAACTAAAAATATATACAAAAAATTAGCTGGGCATGGTGGCACGTGCCTGTAGTCCCAGCTACTCGGGAGGCTGAGGCAGAAGGATGGCTCAAACCCAGGAGTTTGAGGTTGCTTTGAGCTAGGCTGATGCCACAGCACTCTAGCCCGGGCAAAATAGTTAGACTCTGTCTAAAAAAAAAAAAAAAAAAAAAACAAATTAAAACTATCGTGTGTATCATGACTGAATTTAACAAAACAAAAGAAGAATTGGAATATGAAGTCAAAGAAATCTCTATAAAATAGCTCTAAAAGTTAAATAAAAGGAAAGTAAGCAAAATAGAGGGTTAATCCACAAAGCTCAATAGTCACCTCT
>CAUYRT010032174.1:0-40582 GCA_963574885.1 Lepilemur ruficaudatus | reverse complement strand
AAAGGAGGAAAAATAAGTAAATCTGAGGACCGAACATTTGAAATGGATGCTGTGAATTTACAGTTCAGAAATAGAGCCCCGGGTGTGGTCTGCTGCCGAGTCGCGTCCTGCCTGCCTGGGCAGCCATGTGTGCCACCTTCTTGGCCCTCCAGGTGCGTGGCCTTGTGAGCACCCCGTGGACACCCAGACTCTCAGCATGGAGCCCACCTGCCTTTGGAAAACGTGACATGGCATACTAAGGGAAAGAGAAAAAGGGGAGGGGTTCATAAATAAGCCGTCTTCAGGTTTCAAGAATATCAATAGAACCCACAAAATAACACTTGAGATTTCAGTGTCAGTGAATCTAAAACAAAAGGATAAAATTTCTCCTAAATTGAATATATTAAACATATTTTTTTAAAAACTGAAAAAAATGCCTCTGCCATTACACATTTTGTTTTTATTTTAAAACAAAATAAAACACTGTTGGTGAAACTACAAACTAGTACAACCTCTACAGAAAACAGAATGGGATTCCTCAAAGAACTAAAAGTAGACCTACCATTTGATCCAGCAATCCCATTACTGGGTATTTACCCAAAGGAAAAGAAGACATTTTATCAAAAAGACACCTGCACATAAATGTTTATTGCAGCACAATTCACAATTGCAAAGATGTAGAATCAGCCTAAGTGCCCATCAATTCATAAGTGGATTAACAAAATGTGGTATATGTACACTATGGAGTACTACTCAGCCATAAAAAAAAGGATGAACTAATGCCTTTTGCAGCAATTTGGATGAAACTGGAGACCATTATCCTAAGTGAAGTATCTAAAGAATGGAAAAACAAACACCACATGTACTCACTACTAAATTGGAACTAACTGATGAGCATACATGTATGTGCATAGTAGGAAGTAAAACCCAGCAGAAATCAACCTGGGAGAGAGGGTGAAGGAGGGGACAGGCAAAAACACACCTAACAAGTGCAATGAACAATATCTGGGTAACAGGTGCTCTTAAAACCATGACTCAAGCATTATAAAAGCAATTCATGTAACCAAAATACCAAAATTATTTATACCCTGTAATACTTCAATATTAAAAAAAAAAAAGCTTCAGGGAATATGACACCTCCCTTTGACAAAAGACTTAAGAGATGGACAGATTTCAAAAGAAATATAAAAAAATGTGTTAAATTGTTTAAAAATAAAATTGACATTGATCAAAAGCATCAGAAACAAAAGCAGCAGTGCATGAAATAAACATTCCTCATTCCTGATTCAGCAGATGTGCCCGAGTGCCTGCTCTGTGCAAGGGGACCTGCAAGCCATGCCGAGTTACCCTGGTTACCAACGCACGACACCCAGCACATCCTCGACTAGTCCCTCTGACTCCTCGTCCTCTCCCACACTCTCCTCTCTCATTAGCATCTCCCACTCTGTTCTTGTTCTCCTACACAAGACCCCAGATTGTTTTTAGGAGGGCTTTGAATTAAGGGCTCTGACTTAAGGATAAAATCCAGCTACAGAGAAATGGAGTTTTCTTGACAAGAAAGGAGTTGGATGAGCAGTCCCTGCCTATCCATTAGCCATGGGTCAGTTGGGGACAACGGTGACTCAGGGACAGAGTGGGAAGAACCAGTTTCCCAAGCCCTCAACGCAAAAATGCCAATTAAGGAAACACCTCTGCACAAGAGACTCTTCTCCAGTTGAAACAAACACATAACAACAACTCGGACCCTTTCGGGAAGCAGCAGGGAAGGTAGGCAAGGAGACCCCACGCACAGAGAAGCCCATTTTTTAAGAAAATGACCAATGTCTTGGCAAATATCTTTGGAAAGCAGCTGCCAAGAATTACAAGACTCAGAAGAAATGAGAAGACAGCTATGAATGCGTAGCAGGAGAGGAAAGATCTCAAAACTTTAAGGGGAGACAGGGACTACTCTGCTCAAAGGCCAACAGTGAAATCAATTTTAAAGGTGTGGGGCACAGCCCGGAGGACGGGGAGCCTCTCATATCATCGCCCCTGCTGTCAATCAGGGCAGAGATACATACTAGATAAAATATTTTTTTCCCAAGTTATTTAACAAGTAACTGTAATTACTATCAACTTTAGGAGGACAGAAGAATTGCTTTATGACTCATGTATTGATTTAATAAACATTGATTAAGAACCTACGGTGCAATGTGCTAGGTGCTAGACTTCAAAAAGCTACTGAGAATGGTTTTGGTCCCTGTACTGTAAGATCTCACAGCCTAGAAAAGATCAAAGTATTTAAATTATTTGTTATGTATCTCTTGGGTTTCCCAACTGATCAATTACCACAGTGGACCCGAGTTTCTTGGTCAGTGATAATTAACTTTTTTGGAGAGACACATTATACGGCAGTAATACCAAGGGTTTGAATTCTGTCTCTGCCACTTAGTGGGTGTACGCCTCTTAACAGAGTGTCTCAACCTCAGCACATAAATATCTTGAGCTAGATAAGGGGCTGCTTTGTGTTAGAGCCGCCCTGTGTATTGTAAGATGTTTGGCAGAATCCCTGGTGCGGTGCTGAACTATCCTCAGTGGCTATAACAGCTCAGGAGTGATGCTGCTTAACCCAGGGCCATGTGGGCTACATTCATACTATGCTAGAACCTTGCAAACAGGCTGCTAAGACCAGGCATTTTACTTAAAACATTAGGGAATGACATAAAAGGACATGACTAAAGGTTAAATTGGGTGATGTAGCCTGTAAGTAATTTTGAAAGGTCATTTTATTTGGGATGAAAGAATCAGATATTAGTACCTTGATATTTCTTAACTTTCTTTACATGCATTTTATAAGTGAAAAGCATAATTGTTATTAATAAAACATGGCATGGTTTTAAATAAGCAAAATTAAATGAGTATCAAAGTCTTAAAAAAATTGGTCCCTGACCATATTATTGCCTAGAATGCACAATAGTTTTGATAGTCACTCTGGTGATCCTAATATTTATCACTGTCTGTATCTCTTTAGCATGCAACCATGGATGTCCAGACTTACAATCCAGATACTCATCAGATTTCCAATCAATGTAGGTTAATACATTTCTGATTTGAAGCAGAGAAAAACAGCCAAGTGAATTTTCTGCAATTTTTAAAACTTACAATGGACGTTTACATGTTTTTTCTCCTCAGTTGGATCTAGAAATGTTACCCCGGAAGCCTCATAATGTAGTGACTGCCACTGTACTGGAATCCTTTGTAAAACTGGTTATGAAATTGGCAGTATACAGCTGGTGCTTACTATATGTCAGGTAGTGTTCTAAGGGCTTCAGATATGTTAATATGATTAACCCAGGCAATCATACTATGAGATTAAGCTCTATCGTTAAACCTCCATTTTACAGGTGAGGAAACGGAAGCAGAGAGAGGCTAAGTAACTTACCCAAGGTCACATAGCTAATAATTGATAGGGCTGAGATTTGAAAATTGATGCAGTTAACCATGATACTATAATGCCTGCCAAGATCTTCTTGAGTCTTTTAACCATATTATTCATTTTAGAGAAAGAAGGAGGGAGAGGGAGGGAGGGAGGGGAAGAAGGAATAGGAATTATAAATAATTTAAGAGATGCTGATTCTATCAGATGGCTCAATTGCTGGATGCCATGAGGACATCTTTGTAGAAGGACCAAAGACATTAAAGCAACCCAGATGTAAAGATAAAAATCACTGTGCCATCAGGAGGCAGTAGGATATTTTATCACTTGGGGTAAGTTGGGACCAAAGGGAGAAGAAGTGAAGGGAATAGAGATTTACAAAAGGAACCACACTGGCTTCCGTTATGGTCACAGATGAAAACGAGTGTCCCAAATCCTCAGCCACACGTAGGTAGTTCTGAATCTCAACATGATCCAGGTACATCAATCAAGTTTCCAAATAATCTAGTGGTAAACTCACAAGCCATAGTCTAGGATCTTCATTTGGAGCATTTTCCATAAGATGCTATAAAGAATGGACTAATGATGCGTTTGCACAACGACACACCTGCCCGCGTTACATGGCAGACTTGCACCATGTTCAGGAACGGATCACACTGTGAGCCCACACTCCAGTCAGCAAAGCAGGTGCCACGGCCCCCGCAGTAGAAGGCTTAATACGACAGCCATTTAGTGGGAACTGTACAAAAGCCAACGTAGGAAAAATCAAACAAAACAAAAGCAAGTAGCAAATAACAGGCTGTGGTTCTGACAGGAAGCCAGAAGTGGTGTAAGTAAAGGAAAAACAAAGTGAACCCAAATCACTCAGTAAATAATATGGTTTTACATATACCAGGAAAATGTCTTATGAGAATTGAGATCTGCTTGGCTTTGGCTCAATTCAGAAAGAGCTTAAAGAAATTTGTAATTATAACCAGAAGATTTCACCAAGAAAAGTATTATTTTAATTGACTTTGCCAAAAGAAACTTCACATTTATTTAAAAATTAACAAGTATTTGTCATTAGCTGTGAAATAAATGCTCTTCGTACATTTGTAAAGGGTATTTTTCTTGATATATCTCAGGGTGCTTTCACCTATTTTATCTTATGTTCACCACTTCATAAAGAAAGATGAAATTCAGCTTTATCATCAATAAAAGTGGAAATAATATTCTGTTTTACAAAACTGTTGTAAAAAAGGAAACAGAGCAGTGTTAATGGAAGACACGAACATTACTTACCTGGTACTCATCAGCTGTTCATTCACTCCTTGCTCATTCATTCATTCCCAGATTACAGATAAAGCAACTAAAGATTAAAGAGATTGAATAACTCGTCAAGCTTTTCCTGTGTGCTTTTAAACCCATCTTTCACTTTGTCTCCGCATAGTGGCCACTTGACCTGAAATCCCCACCTCACCTTTGAGCAAAACGAACTGTATCCTCTCCAAGCTGCTCTGCAGCAAAATCCTGTGAACTGAATGTTTACAAAACAGGAGCTCTTTTCCAGAACAAATGATTACACAAAGGATTGTTTTATTAGATACATTTTGGAAGCCTTGACGTGCACCTCCAATCAAAAAGCAGTTAGATAATAATTAAAAAGTAATCTCTTCGGTTATTTAAAGACAATTGAAATGTGTGATATTGTTTAACTCTGTGAAACAGCGCTGAACTTCCACTGCAGCGCATGACAAAGGCTCTAAAGCTTTTGTGTTTCATAGCTAGTCGCTCCTTACGAAATTTTATCTTGCCCAGATGGCATGATATAAAACTGTTAGCATCATTATTTATTTCAATCAAAATATTTCAGTTGAAAACCAGAGAGACAGCACATCTCCAGTTTAAGAATGTCCTAGGGCAGAAAGAGAAGAGCAACATCTAAGATTTTTTATTCCAAATACAACTTTTGATAAAGGGCATCTTAGAAATAATTATAAACACATCAGTTATTCAGACAATAAGATTTCAAAGCCTTTACAATAAATGGCCCATGGTTCTATTGACATAAGAAATTGCTGTCCTCATCCAAATCTTTCATACGCTTTTTAGTATGCATTAGCGCATCATCTCTAAACACAGCAAATATCAATTTGTATCCAGCTCTTGAATTTAAAAACACGCCGTATATATTGGTATATTTCCCTTACAACATCTGGAGTTAGTGCTTCAACAGCGGTTGATGTTATATTCAAAGTCAGATTAGTTTAGTCTTTCTTCAGAAACCCCGTTGACTGCATGTCGCCCATAGCGGAGCTGGCAGACTACAGCCAGCCCTGGCCAGCTGCCTGCGTTTATAGGGTCCTTGAGCTACAAATAGTTTTCATGTTTTTATAGGATCATAAAAAATAAATAAAAAGAAGAAAATGCAGCAGACCAGACCAGACATGGCCCACAAAGCTTAAAATATTTACTCTTCTATGGCCCTTAACATAAAAAGTTTTCCAACCCTTGGTCCTCAGAATAAAATCCAAATTCCTGGTATTGACATCCAAGAGCCGTCGTAAGAGAGCCCAGCGTGTTTCTCTAAGCGTAAGCGTTTGCCTCCTTCCCCCATCCATCCCATGTTCGAGTCACTGTTGCTGCATGATAGGTTACCACCAAATCTAGCAGCTTACACAATCACGTTATGACACTCATGGAAGCTATTGGTCCAGGATTAGAGGGGGACACAGAATACAGGAGAAGGAAGGGCTGGTGTCTGCTCCCTGCTCTCAGGGCCTTCGCTGGGACGACTCAAGGCCTGCGGTCGCTCCACTGCTGGGGCCAGACTCACGCAGAGGTGTCTGCACTCACAGGCCTGGCAGCGTGGTAGCCTAAGAAATCAAATAATCAAGCTCATTTGAGATTTTAAAGACTTTAAATTAGAACAAATAGGCCAAAAGCAGCTTCCCTGGGACTTAAGCACATGAATTTTAGCACATGGATCTAGCATTTATTTTGCATGTTCAATGGTCTTTTGTGCTTTTTTTTCTCATTTATTTATTTAAAAAATATTGACTGAACACCCACTATAGAGCAGGCCCTATACTGGACAGTAGGGCTAAAGTAAAGAAAACAGACAAAAATCCCTGCCTGGATGGAGCTCACATTCTAGTGAGCAGAGGAAAAAAAACCAACTAATTAATAAAATACATGTTAGTTTAGACAGTGATGACTGCAATGGAGAAAAACAAAGCAGGGGTGAGAAACAGGGAATGTTACAGCTGTAGAAATTGTGGCAGTGATCTTTGAGCCTGTGTGAATAGAGGAACCAAGCCGCGCAGGTGGCTGCGGTGAGAATGTTGCGGGAGGAGGCAGCGGGCAGGATGGAGGCTGGCGGAGCACCCGATGTGCTCCAGAGAGGAGGGAGGCCAGGTGGTATATGGAGAGTGAGCCAGAGGACCCGAAGCAGGTCAGGTCCAGATGCAAGGAGGGGGCCCGCAGGGTCTCACAGGTGACTCCAGCAATGTTGCTTGGACGTGGAGTGAGATGGGAAGCTATCAGAGTTTTTGAGCAGAAGAGAGATATGATAAATTATGTTTTTAAAGGATCCCTCTGGCTACCAGGTTGAAAATGGAGCAAAGGAAGGAAAGAAAGAGGCAAGGAAACCAATTCCGAGGCAACGAGGCCTTCTAGCGGAGAGGAAGGATGGCAGGTGGGACCTCTGTGGGGGCAGTTAAGTGGGGAGAAGGGCTCGGAGTCTGTTTAGAAGACAGACACACTAGGGCCTGCTGGCATGTTAAATGTTGGGTAAGAGAAAAACAGGAGGGGAAGATGGCTACAAGGTTTTTGTCACCAATAGCTGAAAGAATTGAGCTGCTAGTTACTGAGAAGCAGGTGGAACTGATTTAAGATGCCTCCAGGAGAGATCTACACATGGTGGGATGTAGGAATTGGGACATCAGGGAATATACCTGGGCCAGGGAAATAGGCTGCCACCACAGAGGTCCCACCTGCCATCCTTCCTCCGCTGGAAGGCCTCGTTGCCTCGGAATTGGTTTCCTTGCCTCTTCCTTTCCTTCCTTTGCTCCATTTTCAACCTGGCAAATATACTTGGCAGTTATCGGTAGCCATAGTGTAGATATGACTATGACATCACAATGTAGATATCGCTGGGGTAACATATCATAGATATGCTAGGTCACTAAGGAGACTAAAAAGGCAGAGATTACCTGGGTGGAGTCCTGGGAGGTGAGAACCAGCCCTGCAGCCTGAGAAGGAATAGGGGGTGAGATCAGGAAGTGGCAAGACAGGGTGGCCTCCCGGCACCACGCTACAACACCATCTCCAGGAGGCAGAATCTCCTGAGGTGAGGAGTGAAGACTGACGGGAAAATGAGCCCCATGAAGGATGTCAGCAGCGTGGGCTCTCACAGCCTCAGAGTTCAAGACACAGTTCGAAGACAGAATTTAGTTACATGCGTCTTCTTCTAAACGCCAGGATGGAAATCTCGGTAGTGAGTGCACCACTCTGTTTCCCACATAAACACTGGGTACACTGAGCGTTGGCTTTGGAATCAGGCGGATGTAGATTTGAAGCTGGACCTCGCCACTCTCTGCTCACAGATCTGAAGTTACTAGGAAACTTACAGCTCATTTACTCACAGGTGGATCACACGGATTAAATGAAAACACGAGATTGTGTGTAAAGGGCCTTAGTTCATGAAGATGCTCAACATGGCAATACTAGTAGCACCACCAGACTTACTGGGGGCAGAAGTGATGATCGTGTCATAGCAGGAGACACTGTCCCCTCTCGTGTCACCACTGAATCCACGTGGCCAGGTGGCAGCAGGTGGGGCCTGGTGCCCTCCCCACACTCTGCAGGTGGCACCGAGGCCACCAGCGGAACCATGCCGGGGGCCGCACACCCAGTCCTGGGGCCGGGGCCACCTCTCTTCTCACTGACTGCTCCAGCGACAGCATGATTTGTGTTTATTACGTATTAATGCCACTCACCCGTTTAGAGCCACTAATGAAAACAATTTATGTAAGTAATGAAAACAATTTATGCAACAAATGGCTAATTATATGACACTTGGAGAAAAATTAAACCTTCAGAACATGAAATTCAATAATGCGTACATTTGATACCCAATTTGCCACAAAATGTGGAAACCGGGGACAGATTTTAAATCAAGTGGATTTGGTCAAATACTGTCAGAATGAGCTGAGAGCCATTTCCTCCTCTGCACACCAACCCACACCCCCTCAGGGAGCGGCAACCACGCATCCGGGAAGGAGCATGAGCCCAGCATCGCAGGGAACCGGTTCTAACCACCACGCCCCCTCGTGCACCCTCGGGGAAGGCACCGAGGTTTTCTGGGGCCCAGTGTGCTCACACTTTACATGTGCTTTGCACGGTTATCGTGAGGACGCACGCGGCCATGTCTGTAAAGCACCAAGGGCCTGGTCCAGGAGGAATGCAGCGAATGTGAGTCCTCTTCTCTCCAAGGTATGAGCTTGAAAGCAAATGTCACTTAATTCTCCACACAGCACACCATCCCCTATACACAGACCCACACACGCACGCACACACACACACGCATAGATAAAGGGAAGCCGACAACCAGGTCACGTCACATGAGGAACACACAAAGTCAGCCATAAAAGGAAGGGGGACACAAGAAAGGGACATGCCTGGAGGACCAGGGGTCAGTCCAAGTGCCTTACTGAGAATGACCTCTTCAGATTTGCTTCCCAAAGCACCCACCAGCCAAAAGAGAGGTCTATTAAAAAGGGACAAAAGACAGACAAATTTTGCTAAGAAAGAGGAAGAAAAGGAAGTTCAGAGAGCACCGGCTTGGTCACAGTTCCTGGGCCCTCAGTGATGAGAGGTGCCAGGTAGTGGGGAAGTCGTGGGAGACAGGTGTCATGTGGAACATGTCGCCCACACACACACAGGGGCAAGGACGGGCTCAGCCTCGCCAAGGTCCTAACACTCTCACCAAACCTCGGCCGGTCTGTTGTCCTTGCCACGTTCATTCCTAATGACGCCGCCAGGGGCCACCTGGGCCGTGTTGCTGAATGTATCACAGACCCAGCCTCGCTCAGCGGCTGCGCAGCAGTTTGCTTCCCTGTTTTGACTAAACCTCTTTGAATGGGATTGCAGGGGCGAAAGTCGGAACCGGCATAAATGGCACAAACTTCCCGCTTTGTAATTCTTCAAACATCCACCAGGGAGATACACCCTGACATATTGTTGCTTCCTACATGCTGACAGGCTCACTCTGTCCCGCTTCATCCGAGCAGGAGCACAGTGCATTACCAATGATAATGTTACCCCGATCTCCCCACACCTTAGGGAAGTTAGCATGGTGTTGCAAGTGTATGCTTGGTACAGTTGACCAGTATTTCAAAGCTTAATAAAACTAAATTGTAGGGGATCAAATGAGGTGCGGAAAGCCCTACCACTTATGGTGCCTGTTCTGCTCCAGGTGCTGTGCTGGCAGCTCGCCAACTCGGGAAGCTGAGATTCAGAAGGGCAAGGATGCCCGAATCCTGAATCTGTTGGGATGAGCCCGGTTGCTGTATCAGAAAACCAGCTTAAGCACGTGGCGGAGGAAGCCCAGCAACAGCTCAGACTTCTGGGTGGCTCCGGCTCCTTCTCTCTGCAAATGTCTCGGCTCTATCTCCTCTGTGTCACGGCTGCCTCGAGCTGCAGAAGTTCTGGGAGTCGCTTCTGTAAACAGCAGCAACCAGAGGAAGAAGAGGCAGCTTTCCTTTGGGGAAACAGCAAGCAGAACTTCCCCAGAACCACTTGGCAAACTTCCTTCCCCCCTACCCCGGGTCTCACTGGCCAGGACTGGGACTCGTGCTTGTTTCTAAGTGAAATCCTGTGGTTTGGGGAATGTCTTGCTGTGTTTAGAGCCATAAGGCTTCAGATCCCTGTGATGCCACCGGACAGAATAGACTCCTGGAAGCTGGAGTCGGCCTGGCCAACCGATTGTCTGCCAGACACTGACACGCATGGGAGTAAATGCTGTGGACACGTCCAACACCAGCTGTAGTGACGTGACGTTAAGAGACCAATCCAAACCTGCATCCTGCCACCACCTGCACTGCCTCTGGAGGGTACAACACGGGGTGCTACTACACAAACCCTGCTGCGAACCTGCCTGAAGTGTTAATAAGCACCCTGATATCAGTCCCACATGACTCCACTTTCATGCAATTGGAGGAGAAGAGGAAGCACAGCTGTACTGCACTCGCGGCCTCTGTGGTCAGCCTGCTGCGCCAAGACCGGCCAACGCTGGCACGGCAGACAGAGTCCCCTGCCCGTCAGCAGGCCAAGGCAGCACGGGGTGAAGTCAAATACCTATGGGCCCATCAAATGTGTGTGCCCCTAAGGCAGGTCATCCTCTCCTGCGTGCATGTAATGCCACGGGACACACAGGACTGTGTGCCCGGCTGACAGAGGGGCCTCAGCATAAGGTTTGAGTCCCTTGTCACGAGCATTTCTCCCCAGATGAGTCTGCCCAGAGACATTCTGGTTTCTCCTCTCCTTCATTTTTCTCTCGTGGGTGACAGCTCATGGAGACACTTGGCCGGAAAACTGCACAGTTGCTAAGCTGGGCTCTGTTTCTAAATTGATTGCTGACTTTTCAGATGTACTTCTACTGTGGGAAGAAGTGTTTTGACTTATGAATAAAGATCTTATAAAATTAGAAGAAAGGGGAACAGCAGCTGTTAACCTTCCCAGACAGCTTCTGTGGCTTGCATGTGGCCGTATCCCTTGTCCATACCCAGAAGCAGACAGTTACTCTGGACACGTCAAAAAGGCACATTAACAGACTCCGCTCCAAATTTCTTATTACGGTCTCTGCGAATTGGGTCCAGGAACCCACATATTTTAAAGCTCCACATTCTGACTGTAGGTTCAATATCTGATGAGTAAAACTGCAGCGCCCAGCCCACATCTGAGGCCTGTCCCGCTGTGGCATCAGCCCTTGTCCTCGCCTTTTCCTCCCACTCCTTCTTGACACTTCCCTCCCCAGATACTGCATTTGCACTCAGCAGCCCCACGTCTCCTGTGCTATGGGTTGGATCGCGTCCACCACAAAGACAGACTGAAGTCCTAACGCCCACTGCCTCAGAACACGCCTTATTTGGGGAAAAGGGTTGTTGCAGATGTAATTAGCAAAGTCAGGACAAGGCCATGCTGGAGTAGGGTGGGTCCTAATCCAACATGACCGGTGTTCTAAGAAGGGTTAGCCTCATTACGACAGCAGCAGGGATGGGAGTGAGGAAGCTACAAGCCAGGAAGGCCAGGGGTCCCAGGGGAGACAGCATGGCCCTGCTGACAGCTCAGTCCCAGACTTTCAGCTTCCAGAACTGTGAGACAATTGACTCTTGCTGTTTTTATCCACCCAGTTCATGATGCTTTGATAGAACCACCCTGGGAGACTAATGCACTCTCTGCTTAGAGCATCCTCCTCGACTCTCTGCCGAATTGCCACTCACACCAAGTCGAGTTCTGTTGCTCACTCTGCCCCCAAAGCTGTCCCTGTCCTCTCTGTCCCCGCCTTCCCCAAAGCACCCACTGTCTACACCTTTCACCGGCCTCAAAGAGGGTGTGTTTCTCCTGAAACTGTGTTGTTCTTCAGCTCTCTGTGGGCACAGGTCTTTCTTTAGACTGACTGACTCCTCAAGGTGGGACTGAAAGTTGTATTAACTTTTCCCTTTTTTATCTTTTCTAGAACTTACGTAGATAGTAAAGAACGAATATTTGTTCGATGCCCTATTTCTAATCAGGAAATGGGATAAACTTGAGAAGGAAGCTGCTCCTCCAATAGAGAAGTTTCTTTGCTCTTTTCTTTCTTTTCCTCCCGTTTCGCTGCAACAAGGCAATGAAAAGGCCCAAGGGGTTGTCCACGCAGAGTGCCACGTAACGCTGCCGTCATTAAGTGGCTAACTAAATACTCTGCAACATGTGGTGATCATTGTACCCTCCCCTTCTGTTCCTGTTAATTTATTCTATTTATTTATGAAATTTTTGCCTTTAATGAATAGTTATTTTGCCTTTCATTAAGGTGTGGTTAATATATTTCCTCTCCTAAGGAAAAAAAATACTTGACATTCGTGACTTCAAAAATTACAAAGGCAATTCATATGCAGTAACAATCTGAAACAGCCCTTTCTAACAAATAGAGCAAAATCCACACAGCGCCAGCCCTGGATCCAATCTCGGTTACGGTTAACCGTGGAAGACCGCATGGTGTGGATAACCGATGTTCACAGAAAATCCCAAGCTGGGGGCATCACCATGCCTGGGTGACTTGTGGCTCTGTCTGTACCACACGGTCACAGGATAACATTATAAAGCCAGCTCTTGATCAAGAAGAAACCAAGTAAGAAAGCCAAGCTAATAATATTTTTAACAGGCAATATAAGAACAAAATTGCATTTTTTAACTAATAAAATTTTTGTTTCCATTTAAAAATAGTGACTATTTTGAGAAATGACTATAATTCTTTTACTTATACATAACAGAACATTAATGGAATCCTGGAAACACAGTGCCATAATAGTGAAAGATTTCTTTTTGCTTTAAAGTTTCCAGCAGTTGTTTTAAATTGTGAAGACCACATAATTTGATAAGGCTCCAAATAATAAAGGAAAACTTGTCTAACCTACAAAATACTAGCATTAGATTAACCGAAACAGACACATCTGTGCTCCTAGACTCCCTCTTAAGGAACGCCTGCTTCCAGTTTTGACGTCTCAACATGCAACGCGGTAATGCCTGGCACTTACATCACATTTCCAAGGTCCCAAAGGTAGCCGCTGAGTGTTCAGTGAGCTCACGTGTGTTTAGAGGGTCAAAGCTGTGGCTGTGTGTGAAGCACACTTGCTCCCTCACAAATGCAGGCCCAGTGTCTGGCACGGCAGAAGCTCAGTCCTGATCCCCAGTCCAGAAAGCAGAAAGCAGACCTTAAGCAACGTCCTACAACTATCTCATCTGGCCACCTGGGGTGGGACCTCAGGGAAGGATGCTACTGAGAATGATATCCAAGACTGTGCCACGCAGGGGTGCAGGTCTGGAACAGGGGCATAAGAAGTCGCATAAACACCAAAGAGAAGCAAGATCCACCAATCACATGCTGCTGTCCTTACTTAATCGGTTTCTGATCCTGAGTCTTTATAAAGCTTTGCTTATTGGATATTCTTCTTTATGCTATTAAAGATTAATGGGAGCAGCAAGATGTTCATCACATCAGAACTAGAGGGGTGGTTGTTTTTCTGCAGCAATGAAGAGACATCACCGAAAGAAAAGGGAATTAAAGATCTCCCGAGACCAGAGCAGGGCTGGAAGATCCTGCAGTGTCTCCCCCAAGACACACTCGCACACGTCTGCATACACACGCTTTCTTTCCACAGGCGAGGAAGCTCATGTGGTGGTCTAGATTCCTGATTCCCCCCACTAGGACAGAACACTCGGTCAACAAAACAAACCAACAAGACCTAGTAAGCACAGGCTACGCGGCACTGTCCTAGCTCCTGGGGACTAGAAAAAGGCATAATTTTCTAGGTGCTTACTGTAATAGGATAATTACAAAGAACTATCAAGGCTAACAGCATTTTTTTTACGTAAAGAACCTTCTAATGTAACTACTTTGAATTATTGCACCATGTGACAGAATTCTCCAGAGAGTGTTTGTGTTACTCTAAACACAAACGTAGCACAATTTGAAACAAATCTAGAATAACAACTTTCAAAAATCCAGAATGGAGTTTCTGTTTCTGGGTATGGAGAAGAACAGAAACATAAAATTATGCAATTGGACGAAACATAAGAAGCAACAGTCTTGGGTCTTTGGAGGATGGGAAGAGCAGGATTGCAATCCCCGCGGGGAAAGGCGGTGAGTGGTCCCCTCACCCAGGCTCCCTGGAGCCGCTGCACGGCGGACCCCATTTCTCCGAGCTGGGACGGAGCCCCAGCCACAGCAGTCCCACTCCAAGCGGTCTCACACGGAGACTTGGATCCCCAAGTGACAGGAAAGAGAAAATGGAACAGAAGAAATATATAATGAAAAATGGCTTAAATTTCTCCAAATTTGCTGCAGAACATCACCCCAGATATCCAGGAAGCTCAGCAGAGCCCCACCAGAGTAAACACACAGAAAACCCCACGAAGCTCATCACAGTCACACAGTCGGAAACCAAAGACAAGCAGAAAAACACTTAGAAGTCGGAAGAGAAAAAAGGGGTGTTATGTTATACACAGGGAAACAATGTTACAAATCAGAGCTGACTCCTCACTGAAACAATGAGAGCCAGAAAAAAATCGGAATGAAATTATTAAAGGAATAAAAGGAAAAATATGTTCAATCTGGAATTTACTAATCAGCAAAAATATCTCTCATAATTTAGGGTGAAAGAAATACCTTTTTAGATAAATGAAAGCTGAGAAAATTTGCCACTAACATATCTACATTAAAAGAAAGAGTAATAAAATTTCTTGAGGGTAAATAAAAATGACACCAGATAGAAAGATGACAAGAAGAAATGAAGAGTGTCAAACATGAGAAATATATGACAAATAGTGAAGAGTACATATTTGGTCTAAATAATAAAAGACTCTTTTCTTAATTACTTTGGCAGTTTAAAGTAAAAATAAAAACTTTGCACTGTGAGATTTATTACGTATATGTATGAAATATGATACATTGTAGCACAAAGAAACTGGGAGGTAAATGAAATTACATGTTATAAGGTTTAAACTTTGCATCAGGTGATACAGTATAGACACTAAGTAGACTATAAGATATTAAGGATGAATATTAAAATGCTTAGAGCAACGCCAAAACTTCAACACAAGGAGTTATAGCTTAAAAGCAATGGTGGAATTGTCAGAGAATACTAAACATAGGTAAACAACCCAAAGAAAAGGAGAGAGAAAAAACAGAGAAACAAAACAAAATTCAAACAAACAAAAAGCAGCTGGAATCAGACAAACAAATAGCAAAATGGTAGACGTAAGCAAACCATATGAACAATTATCTGCAATATATACAGGCTGACTCCAATTAAAACGTACAAATTGCCAGGAAGGATAAAAAAATAAAAACCAACTATATGTGAATATAGACGAAATACATTATTAAATACAAAGACACAGGTTGAAAGCAGAAGGATGGGACAGCCATATAACGCGACCATGTGCTGGAGAAAACTCACGGAGCTGTATTCACAGGACACAAAGTTGACTTCAAAGAAAAGAGACAGATAAGGAAAGAAAATTTGTAACAAATAAAAGGTTAATTCTTGAGAAAAATAAATGTTCCCAAGTGTGAATGTCCCTATTACACAGTTTCAAAATACCTGAAGCAAAATATATTTCCATTAAGAGAAAAACAGAAAACCCAACACCATAGTCAATGGTTCTTTACACCGTTCTCTGTGACATGAAGTTCAAAAATTGACAACCTGATCTATTATCAAAGAAGTCAGGACACGGTTGTCTATACTGTGGGTAATAGATTAGAAGGGACACTAGGCAACATTTGAGGTTATGGAAATGTTTTATAACTCTATCTGTCTACATAAATATATATATGTGAAAACTCATTAAGTATACATTTGATGTTTTTCATAAAAGAAAAAGAACACAAGATTAATTATGTAACAGAATGTGGCAGAGTGTATTAATTTGCTGGGGCTGCCACAACAAAGGATGACAGGCTGGTGGCTTGAACAACAGAAATTGTCACAGTTCTGGAAGACGGAAGTCCAAGATCGAGGTGTGGACAGGTTTGGTTTTCTCTGAGGGCAGTGAGGAGAAGATCTGTGCTAGACCTTTCTTTCTCCTTGGCTCGTAGACAGATGTTCTCCCTGTGTCTGCAGGTGGGCTTCCCTCTGAGCCTGTCTGTGTCCTAATCTCTTCTTCTTCTAAGGATGTCGGTGGGATTGGATTAGGGCCCATGCTAATGACCTCATGTTACTTTAATTACCCTTTAAAGGACCTGGCTCCAAATGTGGGCACAGCCTGAGGTACAGCGGACCACAGCTTCTGCATATAAATAGGGGGGAAACACAATTCAGCCAGGACACCGAGTATATAAACCACAATCCAGTAAGAATTAAGAAAAGGAGAACTTCATGATAATCTAATTAAAGTCACCAAAATCACTATGAAAAGAAAGAAACCTAAGTTAAGCAGAAATTGGGGACATACTCTGTAAAATAAACTCAAACATATTTTTTTCCTTTATGTAGATTTTGGGTTTTGTTTTGGTTTCTGATCATCTTGGAATCTGCAGGAATGTTCCAAAGACTGTATGAACCATCCTTGTGCTGGTAACGAGGTCTGCCGGCGTGGGTGTGAGGGCTGCGGAGGGGGCTGTGGGAAGACAGGAACTGACGGAGACTCGCTCGAGCAAACTGGAGAGCGTGAGCCCAGGCCAACAGGGGTGACGAGGACAAGCGCATCCCAACTGGCACAGTGGCTGTTGGTGTCTCCCTGGGACAGTGACTATCCCTTAGTTTTAATGGAGGGTCCAGTCTCTCCTCACTGACTTGCAGTTTCCTCCAGAAGGTCTCAAGCAAATCAGATGGAACGACCTTCCTCAGCATAGAAAAGCCATTCCACAGACACCGGTGGAGCCACTGAACCGTGTGGGGGTCGGACCAGTGTTTCCAGCCTTAATGATGTTTTCTAGAGATTGCCTGGAAGACAGATGACCGTGACTTTTTTCTCTTAACAGAATTAAAGTCATGGGGAGTGCTCAGAAGGTGATGTCAGATGTAGCGTGCAGATGCCAGAGAAGGTTCTTTCTGTACCCTCTATGAACCTACACAGCACAGCTGTTCCACAGTGGGAGTCCTGGGCTATAAAATATGCAAAACTGTAGCACTGAAATCCTGAATATTGTGACCACGTGCAGGCACGCAGGTCCTGCTGTAATGCATGCAGACTCATTCCACTGCTGTAATTCCAAGTCATCACCAGGTTGGTGTAAAAGTGCAATATTTAAATTAAGAGGTATGTCACCGTTAAAAATACATCCCTTACAAAATCACTCAGCGGACAGTATTTCACCAAACTGTGCTGCCCCAAATCCTGCTCTCCCCGTGGTGACCTCATGGATGACACATTCCGTACAGCACGGATCTTACTTGCTAAAAGGGTGGGGGTGGAGGAAGCCACAGACTGACATGCAAGGTGTGCTACATTTAGGAAATCTAATGAAACGGGGGGCTCTGCCATTAACCTTCAAGGAAGAGAAGCTGGGCCTGGCGCTTTCAAAATTCCTGTGGCAAATATTTCACCATGACAAGCATTAGTAATGAATAATTAAGTGTTTAATATAAGGTTGCTTTGGTGAAAAATGATAATTTCACAATTGATGGGCCTTAAACCTATTCTGTATTATTATGTGGCATTAAAAGGACGGGGAGGGAGCACTAATGAAATAAATGGTTTTCTGATGGCTGAGCTGTAGCAATTCTGAGGCTGAAAACCTTTTCAGAACCCACCAGTGACCCTGCTGGGAGAATTTCATAAAAAATGTAAGAGGGAAATTTCAACCTGGAACAAGCTCATGTCTCACGCCAGCTCGCCTGAGGTCAAACAGTGTTTTTCCCTATAATGCTTAGTTAATGTCACAGATATAAATCATTCAGCAGATGCAGATATTACCATATCTTAAAATGAAACTTTAGCTGTCCTCCAAATCCTATTTTTATTAGGTGCTGGAGTTATTTAAAAACAATTTAACAAATGCATCCATGCATAGCGTCTTATAAAAAAATGGTTAGTGCAAGATTTTTTTTTCTTTTCAGTAAATATAACTACTGCTCCGTGGTGTCCTTCTGTCATTCAGACTGTTCAGAACATGCTAGCCCGTGCACACTGCTAGCCATTGCAGCAATGCACTTACTGAGAATTAGCAACGCTCTCTGAAAAAAAAAATTGCATCTCAAGGATCATTTATTCTTTCCCAGTAACATTTCTTTAAGCAAGAGGAAGAGTAATTTCTTTAATATGCAGAAAGTACTAATTAGAATCTGCATTTTTGTTCATTCATTCTAATTTCATTGAAAAGTACAAAAGTTCTGGAGAAAGGTTTAATTAGGGCAACATTTAGAGTGGAGAAATGAAAAGTTAGCCGTAAGGAATCACACCAGAGATTTCCATCTGAGGTAAATAAAGGCATGATAATTGCTTTCTTCCCATGTGCTGAACTCTAACTCCTGAAACAGTGGAAGGGAGCTCTGCACCTTCCATCTGAGACCTGAACAGTTCCATTTGTCAAAACTCTGACCTTCAGAGACATCAGCCCTCAGTGCGCACAGACTGGAACCAGCGTCACAGCAAGCACTCGTGCAGGGACGGGCCCTGGCGCAAAGCTGGTACGATGGCCAGGACGGGGCAGACGTGCCAGGTTTCAGCAGTTTTAGTGCAAGGCGGACTTTGCTGCTTTCCTGCCGACTGTCCTGGACTTGAAGCCCCACCCTATGGCTACGCTGCACCTCCGACCCCGGCCGCCTCAGTAGCTGGTGTGGACGCCACCCTTGCTTCTCCCCCTCTGCGGAGACCTGGGCCACCCCTCAGGCTCTGCCGCTTTCTGGACTCCCCAGGACTAGTCACCCTGCCTTCCTCTGTGGTCTCATCGCACTTCATAGGGTTTGCTGTCTCCACCTATCCATCCCCTCACTGGAGGATGGGAACAATCAAATGCTCCGAGAGTGCACCCTTTTGGGTCCATGTTCATAAATATCCAGGTAACTAAAATTCCCCTAGTCCTCCACTAACAGGGTCACATTAACACGAACTCCTCAATTTTCAGTGGCTCCTGCCGCCACCTGCAAAATGCAAGCCGTCTGAACAATACTCACGCTCTTCTCCGACACCCCCAAATTCTCACCAGGCATTTGGGTTCTTCCGGGGACCGGTGTCCCAAATTATCATAAAGACTTCTCAGGATTCTCCACTCTGGCCCCTCACACACCCCCTTGCAAGGACCCCCACTGCACGACTCTGCTCTAGGGACATCCAGGAGAACCCTGGTGGCCATGCCAAGGGGCCTTTCTTGATATTCCCAAAGCTATAAGCTCTGGAGGGGCCAAAGGTCAGTGGCAAACAGTTCCTCTCTCATTGCAGCAGAAACAGGACAGGTAGGCTCTGCCCGGAGGTGAGGCAAGCCCCCTGAGGCTCCCTGTTTCACCCTCTGCTGCCAGCTACCAAGGCCACGCAGCTCACTCTCCCTTTCCCTAGACTTCCTAACGGTGCCAGTGCCTCTCTTCCTCATGACAGCCCTTCTCTTCGTAGTTCAAACCTGAGTCCACGAGTCAAGCCCTCAATAGCCTCTACTTCCCTCCTGCCTCTTCCTCCAGGTGCCTACGGGAACTTCCTGCCACTGTGAGCAAATCATTCCTCCCGAGGCCTGGAAGCTCCTGCTGGTGGCCAGACCACATACAGGCAGGAAGGCTGGAGTCCCAGCGTGGACTCAGAGACACACCTGACTGAGAAGTTACTATTAATGTGTCCAGAGCATGGGGCTAAGCCCCCACCACAACCCTTAGGAGGTACAAGTATTCACATCTTCAAAATGACAAAATAGTCTCACAGAAATTAGGTCATTTCCCCAAAATAGAATCACATGGTGCTAGGATTTCAACCTGATCTATCCAACTTAAACTCATGTGTTTCTCACACCAACACCGTAGACTCCTTTCTGCAGATACTGCCTACAAAACGCACAAAACTCTGCTGACACCGATAGAAAGTGGACTAAACACTGACACCTTTGTTCTTATTAGAAGCTTCGTTACACGGCAGCGACAGTCTGGGAAGCGGGCTCAGGTTCTGGATCTAGATCTGCCGTTTATTGACCCATATTACTTCGGGCAAATCCATGTAAACTTTCTGCACTCCAGTCCCTCCGTCGCTAAAACAACGATCATTTTATTCATTCTGCCACCTCTTAAAATAGTGAAATTTGCCTGAGCCCATGTGCAGGAAGCGCTATCACTAGAAGGAAGAATAACGGAGCCTGCCTTGCCCGGGAGAGCAAGCAGCCTCCCGCCCCAGCCCAAGACCCCCACAGGAGCCCAGGGAGAAGGAATAAAATACACAGACGGGGAAACCAAGCAACGGAAAGCAGACCCTCTCCAGGTAACGAGAATGCATGTTACACGTTCCACACCGCTGTGTACACTCCCCCTCCCAAGCCTTCTCCAGCATAATTTGCGGTGTCTTCCCTTTCCCCTCTGCCGCCTTCAGCGCACTGAGCAGGCGTCCGCCCCGTTCATCCACACACGGCAACAGAGACACGTTCCGATCTGGGCGTTTTATTTGTTTGCTTGCCATGCGAATTTTAAAGAAGCTCATAGCTACCCAGAAACGCCGGGGCAGCCTCTTTTTTAAAAAACTGAAGCCAAATATAAAATATGTACTCCCAGGAAGCAGGCTGCTGTGGCCACAGCAGAAGCATTCTGCTTCCAGGACCCAGGCTGCATGAGCCACCTGCTTTCAAAGAACAATTTCTATTTACAGTCTCGAACAAAAACAAAGGATAGCTGTCTGCATTTTGTTGGTCAACTGGCAATGCTTTGGCCGTAGCAGGTACATTGATATTCCAGACTCCTTAGCTGTCTCTCAGAGGGAGTGTGCGCTAACGCATTGGATTTTCCTCCGTGGGGCAGAGGCCTCGGTGATGCCAACAATACCCTTTTTCAGTGAAGCTCCACAAATGCTTGAATCCCAGCTGCCGACACCGCTCAGTGCACGCAGATGACTCAGCCACGGGGGCGATTTACCTAGATTTATGATTCCACCTTGTCGTCTGGGACCACAGAGACATACATGTGGCCTTTCATTCACTTCCACTTATGCATCTACTCGGGTGATACGAAAGGGACTGCGTTTGTGGCACAATTAATAATTGGGTGCTTCCTTATATCTGCAAGAATTCTTGCAATCATTGGGAAATAACATAGACTGGGTGGGATTTAATAGGAACCAAGTTAACATACCGGAGGCCAGTGAGTGTGCAAAATAAGAGCAGCAGAAGCTGTCCCGGACACCCGTTCCAAAACTGTCACAGAGCCTGTGAGGAGAGCGGTACCTGCAGGCTTGGGAGCGACCCTCTCACCCTCCCACCCAGGAATTGCAAGCAGTGCAGGGACTGGGGTGATGCGTCCAAAGTGAGGGGCCTGAGCAAAGAAGTTGCCAATTTCCGAATAATCCATGGTTGGGTCCTCATTATAATACTCAGTGCTAGCGAATACCTTTAACAAGTGTCAGGTCTGAGACATCCATGTAATTGCAGTCCAGTTAAAAGAGCAAAGTATATTATCAAAGAGCAATAATCCAGCAGGCATGTCTTATGCAGAAGTTTATTCTAACGTATTGGACCAGCCCCACCCCCACCCCATCCTGCTGCCCCAAGCCCAGAGTGTGTGTGACATGCAAGAAGGTCACCTTCACTGCACCAGCCTCTTCTTTTAAAATACTGGTATCAGCCACGTGTGCATCGATGCAAATTATGCAATTCCGTCATGACTTCTCATAGTATGCGAACTTGAGAATGATCTTTAACAGTGTCTAAAATGCTTGAGATAAGAATTACATGTGTGAGCAAACCTCAGGAAGTGATTTCGAGAACCAAGGCTGCATTTCCGGGGTTCCTGAAGCCAGACCATCCTGACAGCCGCTCATCACTTCCCTCTCTCTCTAAGGAAGATGATACGGAGCGAGCCTGTGGCCTTGCTCTCCTCCGGTCCTTCCATTCTTATTCTTTACGAAACGCATACACATAACGTTGCACATTCAGACAAACAGACACGCTCAAATTTCTATGAATTCAAGTGTATTAAAATATTTTCAAAAATATGAACAACCGAAGGCTATTCAGACACTCAGATTTCTACAGGGCCCAAAACAAGGGAATAAAGTTCCAATTTCAAAATAATTCACAAAAATAATAGTTGTTTTTATTGCTATTTTTGAACAGCATTCTCCTATGTGTCCTGACAAGCTCTGGCCAGAAGAAGCCAGAGTCTATCCAGCTTCGGACTAGAAACCAGGAGACCAGGCC
Source organism: Lepilemur ruficaudatus (assembly GCA_963574885.1). Classification (NCBI taxonomy): domain Eukaryota; kingdom Metazoa; phylum Chordata; class Mammalia; order Primates; family Lepilemuridae; genus Lepilemur; species Lepilemur ruficaudatus. Next base: position 18,125 of record CAUYRT010032174.1, on the reverse strand, counting down.
TGCTGTCCGTCCTGCCGTTATATCTCTCTACGGGGTGGTCCCATGCTTGCCCTGTCTGTGTGCCTCATTCTTCAAGTTCAAAATAGAAATAGTGATAGCAAATCATTTCTAATGGTAGCAAAAAAAAAAAAAAAAAACCACAAGAGATTACAGTCCATTTTATATGAAACTGGAAAACAAAAATGGGCCTGAACAAAATACCTGGAGCGTTTGCCAAAGCCAGGAAGGCGTGTCCAGGGCACAGACCTCGAGAGCCGGAAGGACACGCCTCGAATTTGCCAGGCACCGAGCGGGTTCCTGTGCTTTGTGAATTCGCTCATTTCACCCTCACAGCTCTATGACGCTGGGCTCTGGCTATTCCCATCTTACAAATAAAACAGGCACAGAGAGGTGAAATCATGCGCCAAAGTGGAAGGGCCAGGATGTTCCCTCGGACAGGCTGTCACATGACATGTCATGATGGGACTGAGGCCAAGTAAACCCATCACAACAATGCGTAAATATCAGATAAATTTACCTATGAAGTGAAAAGGCACCAAGGATTGAGTAACGAATCACAACCTAACTGCACACTAGGTAAAGAGGCGCACCTAAAGCAAGGTAACCTGGAAAGGTATGGTGTTCGATCTTCATCCAGAAGATACCTGAGCATCTGTCACGCATCAGGCATGGTTCCAATTCGTGGAGGTGCAGTAGAGGATGAATGAGACAAAATCTGCGACTTCGCGCAGTCTGTGTCATACCTGGGGGAAGGACGTGAGCAAGCAGGTGGGTGGGTCCAGGCTGCGGAGGGGAAGGGGCAGTTGGGTAGATCCAGACCGAGCATAGGGAGGGGGCTGAACGCGCAGAGGGAAGTCAGGGAGGCCCCACGGGAAGCTGACGTGGGTGCAGACACTTGAAGGAAGGGAGAGGCGAAGAAAGAAGGTTCTAGGCAGAGGGATCTCAGGTGCAAGGAGCCTGCATGGAAGCCGAGCCTTGCTATTCAGGGAAGGACCAGAAGGCCAGAGTGGCTGAACTGTGTGATGGTGGTCCGGGAGGCAGGAGACCACGCAGGGCAGCGTGGGCTGGACAAGTCCTGGCATCAGCATAGGCACACCTACGACCACAGAGAGAGACCCTGAGGACTGGGATGTTCTTTCCAATTCAGTCTCCACTCCCCAGCCCAAGGCCCAAGTTGCAGTCGGGATTAGAGCAACTGCTCATCTTCCTGCAAATGTTCTAAACAAAACTTTTCCTTTCTGACCACAGAGATGCAAATAAGCCACTGCCCTCATTATAGCAGAGAAGCTAAGCCCACCCCAGGCTATACCCAGACCCCACTGGGCTCCTGGAGCTTCCCATGTCTCCATATCACCCTCACAGCCCCTCACTTTCTGACTTAAATTCAACATGATATCTCACATTGTACCTGTCTTACATAGGAAACAACCACAAACAATCCACTTCTAGATTTGCCATGAAACTGTTACACTACTCAATGTCCTTAAATAGGAACTTTATTTGTTAAGACACTTTTTTTTCAAAATTCAGTACCCAAAAATAGACAAGAATGTGAAGAGTCAATTAGCTTGACTGTGGTAAACATTTTAACAATGTATATGTATTTCAAAACATCTCATTATACACCTTAAATATATACAATTTTTAATTGCCCATTATACCTCAATAAAGCTGGGAAAAAAATTAGTACCCAGAGAAATTTCATTTCCTCTGAAAAGTGTCACCTTCTTTCATTTAATGTAAGTTGTACAGTTAAATCTCCCTTTTTGGCATGCCTTTCAGATAGCTCTGAGCTGAGACTATAATGTTGGTTTTTAGCAAATCTCCAACCCTTACCAATATTCCTGTATTTAAGTGGCTTGATTGCTTGTAGACTATTTGCACACATATCTTTTTTAATGGTTAAAATAGTAACATTTCCAGGTAATATTGTGTGCTTATCTTAATATCATGGGAGGAAATTCACCTTTCCTCTTCTTTCCTCCTTCCTCCCAGTTCAACACCCTGTCTCAGCCTTTCAGAAACAAAGCATACAGCTCATATCCTAAATTATTTCCTGTAAGAGTGCTATGGCATCCAAGTACTTTTATTAGTAATAGCTATATCTAACTAGAACATGTGCCGTGAAGTCAGGCCACTCGTGTATTTTACCAACTGTGTGACACTGGGAAAAATTTCCAACCCTCTAAGCCTCAGTTCCCACACATGTTCATCAACTTGGGCTGCAATAACACAACACCATAGACTCGGTGACGTAAACAACAGAAACATATATCTCACAGCTCTGGAGGCTGGGAAGTCCAAGAGCAAGGTGCCACCAACTCAGTTTCTGATAAGTATCTGCTTCCCGGCATGCAAATGGCCGCCTTCATGCTGTGTCCCTGCACAGCAGAGAGACAGAGAGAAAGAAAAGAGAGCGAGCTCTGGTCTCCTCCTCTTCTTATAAAGGCACCAACCTCACTACTTCATCTAAACCTCCCAAAGGCCCCACCTCCCAGTGCCATCACATCAGGGTTAAGATTTCAACATAGGAGTGGGGACTTTCAGACTGGAACACCACCTTTGTAAAGTAAAGACAAAATATTGTTTTCTTCCTGTGGTAAAAAATAAAACGCTAAGCACGGAACTGGCACATAGAAAAGCCCAAAATATATTGCCTATGTTAGTATTAATTTTTAGTTAGGCCTAAAGTAGATTAGAAACTACATTTCTGTAAATACCTCTTATTGAAAAGTAAGACTTTTTATTGCACCCACTGTAACCACCAGTAGTGCACCAACTTGTGCACTAATACAAGTTTGTGTTAATTTGCCTATATTTAGAAAAGTTAGGTAAGATTTTTTTAAAACTCAAAATAAGCTCTACTCTTATTTTAGATGAAAGGAAAAGAAAATGTGTGTGTCTTTTCTATTTATTTCCTTAAAATTGGTCTTTTCTTCTTTCAAAAATGTCAGTGGCATCATTGAAACCACAGTCACAAGCTGCAGTTTTACAAGCCAATACTGCTCTAGAAGTCGAATGATTTGTCATTGATATACCAGGACCCTTTGGCAGAGTTGAGGTTAGAATGCAGGTGTCTGCCAACCTCTTTTGGGGTGCTGTCCAATCATTCCATTTTGTATCAGTCAATATCAGTTTCTCCTGAAGTTATGTTCATTTCCCCTTTTGTCTTGTTTTTTTTTTTTGTACAGAATGACCTCAGTCCTAATCCATACCAGAAACAGACATCAAATAATATATTAGAAAAAACTGATATTTGTAGCATTATTTGTAACTGATATTTGTAACTTTGTCAGATGATCAGACTTGTTCATTTGATAATTTAGATGTAATATATACATATAGTTAGTTCAACCAATTAAAAGTCATTTGTGTAAGAAGTATCATTTTTGATGACACACACATTAAAATATGATATTATTTTATCTATAAATACATTTTTTAAAAAAACCTATAGAAATCAAATTATCCCTCTTCACGGATAAAATTATTATCTCTATAAAAAGCCCAAAGACTCTACCAAAAAACTCTTAACTGATAAACAAATTCAGTAAAGTTGCAGGATACAAAATCAACATACAAAAATCAGTACTGTTTCTATACACCAAAAAAACCTAGCTAAAAAAGAAATTAAGAAATCAATACCATTTACAATAGAAATAAAATAAAATAAAATGCCTAGGAATAAATTTAACCAAGAAAGTGAAAGATCTCTACAATAAAAACTACAAAACTACAAAACACCTATGACAGAAATTGAAGAGGACAAAAAAATGAAAACACATCCCATGCTCATGGAATAGAAGATGTAACATTGTTAAAATGACCGTGCTACCCAAAGAAATCTACATATTAAAGGCAATCCCTAACAAAATGTCAATGACATTCTTCACAAAAATAGAAAAAAAATCCAAACATTCTCATGGAACCACAAAGGACCCAGAATAGCCAAAGAAAATACTGATCAAAAACAACAAAGCTAGAGACATCACACTACCTGACTTCAAAATATATTATGAGGCTATAGTAACCAAAACAGCATGATATTTATCTAAAAACAAACATACAGACCAATGGAACAGAATAGTGAACCCAAAAATAAGTCTACGTATTTATAGCCAACTGATTTTTGACAAAGGCGGCAAGAACATTGAGGAAAGGACACCTCTGTAGGAAATTGTGTTAGAAAAACTGGATATTCATAGGCAGAAGAATGAAACTAAACCCCTGTCTTTCACCATATATAAAAATCAACTCAAAATGGATTAAAGATTTAACTGTAAGACCTGATATTATAAAGCTATTCAAAACATAGGGGAAATGCTTTGAAAATTTGATCTAAGCAAATATTTAATGGCTAAGACTTCAAAAGCACCTAGGCAACAAAAACAAAAATAGACAAACTGAAAAGCTTTTGCACAGCTAAGAAAACAATCAACAGAGTGGAGAGACAACCTGTAGAATGGGAAAAAGTATTTGCAAATGATTTATCTGACAAGAGATTAATATCCAGACTATACAAGGAACTCAAACAACTCAACAGCAAAAAATAAAAACTCTAATAATTTAATTAGAAAGTGGGCAAAGGATATGCATAAACATTTCTCAAAAGAAGACATACAAATGGCCAACAAATGTGCTCAACGTCACTAATTATCAGGGAAATGTCAATCAAAATCACAATGAGACATCATCTCACCACACTATGGCTATTGTCAAAAAGACAAAAAATAACAAATGCTGGCGAGGATGTGAGGAAAAGGGACTCACGTACACTGTTGGTGGGCACGTAAACAAGGACAGCCACCATGGACAATGGTATGCAGGTTTCTCAAAAAACTAAAAATAAAGCTACCATATGCTCCAGCAATCCCACTATTAGGTATTTATCCAAAGGAACGGAAATTAACATGTCAAAGAGACACCTGCAACCTCATGTTTATTTCAGCACTATTTACAATAGCCAACACATGGAGTCAGCCTAAGTGTCCATCAACAGATGAGTGGATAAAAAAAATGTGATGTATATACACAGTGGAATACTATTCAGCCATAAAGAAGGATGAGATCCTGTCATTTGCAGCAACAAGGATGAACCTGAAGGACATTAGGCTAAATGAAATAAATCTGGCTCAGGAAGACAAATAACAGATGTTTTCACTCTTCTGTGAGAGTTGAAAAAAAATGGTCTCATAGAAGTAGAAGGTAGAATGTTGGTTATTTGAGGCTGGGAAGGGGAGGGGGAGAGGCGGAGATTGGTCAACAGATACAAATCACAGCTGGGTGGGAGGAATAAGTTCCAGTGCGCTATAGCACTGTAAGGTGAACACAGTTAACAACAGTTTATTGTATATGTTCAAAAGCTAAAAGAGGATGCTGAATGCTCCCAACATAAATGAAAAATGCTGAGATGATGGATGAGTTCATTACCCATTGTACACGTGTACTGAAATATCACTGTGTACCCCATAAATATGTACAATTATTACATGTCAGATAGAAATAAAAAGAAACAACATTTTTAAAAAAACATCCCCCAAACATTTCCTCCTGTCAGTTAATCTGCTTTGAGCTGCTGGCTCCATCCTTCGGAGGATGAGATGCCGGGAACGCCCATCACCTTCCCTCCTCTCTGTGAATGTGATTGCAATCCCATGTTTGTCTCTCGCTAATTCCTTTCCAGAGCCACTCCTCAGGCTCCTCCTGCGATGCGACTCAGCATGACCCAGGCTGTCCCAGGCTCCCCTTGGTCTGACCGTGGAAAGGGCACCTGCCCAGGTCACCCTGGACGGTCTGAGGAAGAGCTCGGATCACGGTAACCCAGGGACCGCGTGTGCACGGGGAACCTGCTCCACTCTCAGAGCCATCCGGGTCCTGGGGACTGTTTAGTGTCTGCTGAACAAGATATCCCTACCTTTCCCACTGCCCCTTCCAAGCTTGGAATCTCTCTGGGTGAATCAATACCTTCACGTGTCGTCATGACAACAGGAGAGATGGCAAGGCTAAGCACAAATTGTATTGATTTTTTTGTTCAGTTCAAGATAACACAGTGCTTAAGTGTCAGAGGAAGTCCCTTCTTTACAGCACGGGCTGCTACTTCTCTTAAGTGAGCTCTTTTGTGAAGATATAATTACATTAATATAGCTGAGGAAAAGCACAAACTCCCCTAAATAAAATGTGCTGATGCCGCCTACCCTTCCCGCCGTAATGACCCGCAGGTACGGGGCAGTGAGTGCTGCGTGGATTCCAGGCACTAAAGCTCCCTGCACTGCCCTGGTCTCCTCCAACCGACCGTCCTCCACCACCTGGCTCGCCTGGGTCTCACCTGACCCTGAGCAAGCGACAGGATCCCTGGAGACCACTCTGGTCTCTGGCTCTGAAACAAGAAGTGCTATTGACATGCAGCTACGACTTGAAAGGGTTCAAGAACACGAAAAAAGAGTTCTCTCCACCCCATCGCTAAGTGCAGGCTCACTTTATTTCAATTCCTTACGTACCTCTCCGCTGTCCCTGAGCTGGAAATGGGTGGGCATGCACACGTCACCGTGACCGAGCCTGTGCCCTGCCCACCATACCTGATGAGAGGCTAGAACAGCACCACCCTCCTATCTCCCCACCCCCACTGCCCCCCGGAAAATAAATCATTTAGACACCCAGCCATGCTGGCAATGCTTCCCCCACATCTGGTAAAGGCATTTAAATTGTTAGTTGCTACGCTGCTGCAGTTTTAGGTCTACACAGCCTAATCCCCAATGACAGTAAACCCTGGATACGTGACTTCCTGCGTAGCCTTAGATCCCCCATTAAGGTCCGAGTGCACAAAAACCACTCAGTAAACACTTGTTTTTATGAACAACATAATAAAATACCACATAAAAGACACCACAAGACTTTCAAGTATGTCCTTTTCAACCCAGAGACTGCTAACGTTTAAGTTGGGGAAAGTAAAAACACTAGCTAATAAGAATTGAGGGTTTATTGTCTACTGTGCAGGGTCCGACCCGTTGACCTGAGAGAGGACCCTCGTTCCCAATCTGCCAATGAGGACACTGCAGATGGAAAAGCAGAGTAATTGGCCCACAGTCAACCTCCAAGTAAATCATGAAACAAGATGCAAACGGAAAGAGGAAGAACCCTTTGCCTTTACAGTCTGGACCTACCTCCCACGCCGTTGAAGAGGGAATGAAGGTGATTAGGGTCTGTGGCATTACATACTGGCATTACCGATGGAGAAAGCTGGGGAGCCCTCGGGCTGGACTGAGCCCCAGGAGGTTTCCCGGGTGAGCGGAGACTAGGAGTGAGCCTCGCAGACCCGCGCAGCTCTGGGCAGAGCACGGGCATCCAAGGGCAGGTGGGTGGGGTCGGATGGGGTGCAGGTCAGGTGCGCGCAGCGTGAAGTGGGCAGAAGGATGTTCACGTGGGGCATATGTGGAAAAAGAGGCTTGTCTTCTGGGGCTTCTACCCCTGCTCTTACTTTGATTTCCGAATCCATCTGCCTGCCTTTTTGTTTCATACCAAGAACATCCAGCTGCTAAGGACAGCTTTATGTGAGCATCCTGCAGGTTCCCCAAACGCAGCCCGCACAAAACAAAACAGCCTTGCCTCACGCTCCAGAGGAGCCTCCTCCTAATCCCCTTCTCCTTAAGGGGCTTCACGTCCCACCGTCACCCAGCCTGGAAAGTCACATCACTCTGGTCACTCCTGAAGCGCCTCATCCATCCAAACCATCCAGAGCCCTGTTCACGGGACCTTCAGAAGCGTCTCCTGGTTCTCCTGACTCTAGGCCCACCACACTACAGGGTCCCAGCGCTTTTGTCCCTGTTTTAATTGCTTACAAAGTTTATCTCTCAATTCATCCTCAACCCAATGCCAAATTGATGGAGAGAGAGAGAAATAGACGGCTGATATATACCCGTCAGGGTGGCAGTCTGCCCTTGGTTCTTGGTGTGCTCTTGGCCGAAGAATGATCAGACACACCAAAGTGTTAAGTCCAGACTATTATCCTGGTCCTCCGAAGGTGTGGGAGATTATCAAATGATCAACAGGTGTCCTCAAAACTCCATCTGCATAAGGGAGCTCTCTCTAAGAAAGCTCACCTGGGGGTGGGGGGTGTGAACCACAATGCAGATTCAAGCTAATAGCTTAATAATTACCCTAAGGCTATTCTAGGTCACCTTCTAAATCCTTTTATGCCTGGGCTGGGGGATTCCCAGATTGATAAAGCATGCCCTCCTTCCCCGGGTGTAGCAGTTGCTTGGGATAGGATTAAGGTGGGGCAGCCACCAAAAGGGAATTCCCCTCCTTATCCATCTTCCCAGGTGGAGCAATTGCTCAAGATAGCACCAAAGCAGCGCACCCTTGACCCAAGAAAAGCCAGAGATCCTAACTACCTAACACACCTATTATATAATACCGTACTGGGAAAAGGGATTTCTTACGGGATACACTGGTCAAAAATCTGTATCTTTGAGCAGTCTTAAGATGCTTTATTCCCTGACATTGTGTCAGCCCTGTGGCTATAAAAGATCATAGCAGTACTAAAGAAACAGTCTGCTAAATCAGCCTCTGACTTTGTTTACTTCCAAACCCCCACCCCGGCCCCCAAGAGCAAGACTACTAAACGAGAGTCTGGCGACAGTAAGAGGCACAGACAGCAGGGAGTGGTCTCAGGTTCAGGAGCAAGGGAGGAACAGTGTATCACGGTGAGAGGACAACTTGGGGTTCAGACAAGCATGGGTTTGCACCCCAGCTCCAGTAACTGTGTGATCTTGGCCAAGCTGCCTAACTCTATTGAGCCTCAATTTGCCCATCTGTGAAGTGGGAATTCTTTTGTGTGTGTGAGACCCTGACTCTTCTATATTTTTAATAAGCATCTTCAAGTGTAGGGCCAATTTCCTGTCTGATTAAATTTATGTGGAACTTATCCTAATTCCATTAGCAACTTAATAATGAACATATGCTATATTCGTGGAAATAATCAGAAAACATGCTTGATACCTACATCTTCGAATGATTTGCCACAGGACTAGAAAATGCCTTGAAAGCTCATGGAGTTCTTCTCTTATTTTTAACAGTACTTTCAAAGATACCTAAGTTACTTACAGGTCCTCAGGACAGATGTTATTGACATCTCCTTTGCACTAACATCCTGAATCTAAATATAACAATTATGAGGCCACAAAAGTGCAGCGCTGATCAGACTTCAGGGAGTGAAGACAGAAGACACGGCAGCTAGCCCGGCAACACCACAGCATCCAACAGTAGCCTCCACACTGCAGTCTGAATGCCTGGGTCCCCCAAATTCAGACGTTGAATCCCTAACCCCACGGTGATGGTAGTAGAAGGTGAGGCCACTGGGAGGTGATGAGGATGAGGGTGGAACCTCATGAATGGGGTGAGCACCCTAATGAAAGGGGCCCAAGGGAGCTCTCACCCCCTCTCTCTACCGCATACAGATATAAGTCAGCCTCCTGCAACCTGGCAGGGGGCCCCTCACTGGACCTGACCCTGCAGGCACCTCTGTCTTGGGCTTCCAGTTGGAAGAACTGTGGGCAATAAATTTCTGTTGCTTAGAAGCCACCCCGTCCAAGGTAGTTCGTTAGAGCAGCCCAAACGGGCTAAGGCACGCGGCCTCCTCACTTGACTCTGCCTTGCCCGTCTCAGAAGGTCCACGTGAATCCCAAATGCGGACGCACGCACTTGACCACATGGGGCTCGATCATCATGCACGTGAAACGCTCTTCAGTGAGCATCGTTTTGTGTATTTGCTTCCATCTTAGGTGGAAGATGGTTGGCCAACCTTTCTGCAGTCACTCTTCATGTCCTTGAAGGCTTAGGGAAATGAGTGGATTGTGGGAGCCCGTAACTTTCTACGGACCTCATCTGCATCTGTTTTGCTTCTTTGGCAGAGACTAAGACCCACAAGGACCATAAGATAAGGACCGTATAGTTAACTCTCACCTTCAACAGCAATGCATCATTTTTCCTTAATATTAACTATAGAAAAGAAAACAGCAATTTCTAGGGAGGTCTTTAATTTATGATCACACCCAGTAGAAATAATTGTGTATAAATACAATTTACCTAAATAAAACCAGTTGCTGATCTCACAGAGGGACAGGAGCAGGCTCTGTCAACCTGTGACCCCAATAATCTCAGCCACAGTGTCAGATCTAGGGAATGGAGCCTCTCCTCAAACTCCAAAGCAAAATGCTACCAATGAAGATTCGAAGCAGAGTCTGGTGATTAGCAGATCCTGGTGTCCCATGGTGGACAGCAGATCCCCCTCAGCTGGCTGGGCAGCCAGGACCCCTAGATGCCCAGACCTTCTGGTTACTCTGATATGCCTTAAAAATCAGCACCATCATTTACTATGTTTCCCATGACAAGAAGAAAGCACTGCTACAAAACAGAGAGCTTTTAAAAAATGACATGTCACAGAGACAAAGAAAACACGCTTTCACACAGTTGTCAACTTTAGTCACAGTGACACGTATTTCCTTGTCAACAAAACCGTATCCCAAGAACCTGATGTGATAACACATATCTAAAATGCAATAAGGACGGTTGTTTCTGTAAGAGGCTTAGATAAAAAGTAGAACATGCAGAGAAGTCTGCCTGGTAGGTGGACGGAGAGAAATTCGTTCAAGAGTATACATTATATTTATTGTCTGCATTTCACCTGGAAACGGGAGGGGAGCTCTCACTAAGGTAGTCAGACAGCCGTAGAGAAACACAGAGTCTAAGCACACCCCACCCCGACAGGGCACAGCCCGAGTGTAGGCTGAGGGTCACTGAAAATGGTCACTGCCTCTGAGCAAAACTTCCTAACAGGTATTTTTTACATACTTCATGTCAGTACCTCATAAATTACACAATGACAAGAATGAAAACTAAGTGATTACGGAGAGAGGACTCATTACGTGCAGGGAAATGCGTTAAGCACATAAAAACACGGCGAGTGATTCTAACCTTTATGATAGATTCTTAAACCTGCTTTACTTTTCACAAAAGTGAATATCTTCTCCCTTTTATTAGAAAATAAATAAAAATGTTTTGAGGAGATTTTCTTTTCACAACATCAGTTAATGATTTAATTTTTTTTTTCTTTTGTCTTTATGGTCTTCTGGGCCCTGGAAGGGGTGGGTTGCACAGCAAACACTGTTGGAACGTCAACCCCAAAACAGTGACGCTCAGTGAAAGAAATCGCGGGCTTTCGCAAACTTGGGTTCAATCCCAAATTCATCTCTTACCAGTCACTTGACCTTACTCAGAGCCTCTGTTTCCTCATCTGCTCAATGAGAATTGTAATCTTCATACAGCAGGTTACTGCTGATGATAAACACTGACCACTAACGCTTGTGGACTGCTGCCTGCTCACCAGACAGCTCCCCAAGCATTACGCTTTTTGGCTCATATATTCCTCAGGACAAGCTGATGTGGTGTAGAAGATGTCCAGCTGTTCTCCTGGACCACACTGTCCTTCCCTTTCTGGGTGCGCAGGTAGACTCCACCCCCAGCCTCCCTCGATGCCAGGCGGGCCATGGGGCTGACTTAGCGCCCACAGTGTGAGTGGAGGGGTGGTGGCCTCTTCCAAGCCTGGTCCATGAGAACAGCCACACACCTCCTCCAATGCACCCGATCATCCTCTTAGACAGGTGAGAGGAAGGTGACCCCAGAGCAAACCAGGAGCCCGTCTGTAACCAACTTAAACGCAGGCGGCAGACATGACGGTCCTGGGCGGGAAAACCTATCACACCCGCTCCCCTTCTGGCCTGCCTGTTTGCACTGCTTTTCCTGGGTGTTCACTTCCTCCTTGCGCTCATATTTTATAACACAATTATATGTACTTACAAAAGGCTCCTTGGACCTTTGTGGATAGAGATTGTGATTTGCTCAACCTTAGGACTGTGAATCCGTGCCTGGATCGAGCCGGGACACTGGGCAATGTGACGGAAGCCTCCAGTAACTCTGTTTATGCACCTACCTTCCAGGTCACGTTTTCATCATCAAGCACTTGGAATATGTGTAGATGCTTGTCAGAAAGCTCAGGGAGCGTGGGTCGGGACCTGCGAGAGCCAGCACTTTCTCAGAACTAGAATTAGAAGGTTCTAGGAATTGGAGAGCTAAAAACTCATTCTTGACAGGTCACTAACGGTATATCTCTATTTTTCCCTTGAGTGAGAAGGGGAAGCCTAGATTGCTGAGCCTCCTCACTTCCTCCCTCTTCCATCTGCAGACGCACCACTGTCGTTTCGGCAACTCACCTGGCTGCTCTGAGAATCCAGCACGGCCGTGACAGTCTCATCAAATGGCAAAACTCCACGTCTCTGTGCAGGGTCCCTTTAAGACGGTGCAAGTATGTGTCTCTCTAACTCCTTTCTCTACGTCAAATTTCCTGAAATCTGTAAAAATATTTAGAAGGTAGACCTATTATTAGGGCTTTTATTAACACCATTTTATTTCAAGATGATAAACTCAATATATATCTTGATGGCTTTTAAGGTAGACGTCTTTCGAAGTAAATCACAATCAACATAAACTAAAAAATTATAGAAAAACACAAAATACTAAGCATTATGTGAAAACAGGTACACTGGACAATAAGGAGGTAGCCCATATAGGAATATTTAATTTTCAGACAGAAAATTATATTTGGAACATAAACCAATTGGATATTTGCATTTTGGAGAAATGGAGCCTTTCCGGGGAAAAGTATGGCCAATTCCAGGCTATACCTTAGCTCTCTAGTAAAGTTTTGCCTTATTCGATAAATAAAATGATACAAAGCTAGCTGAGCACTCACTCAGTGTTTGTAAGATACACATCTCTCAAGTTCCCAAACTTACATATTTGGCTCACAGGAAGCTGTTCCCCAGTGTCTTTGCTAAGCAATAATATTTTGCTTATTGAGGAAAGTTAAACATTTTTATTAAAAATATATTAGTGATGGCAGAAAAATGGAATGTCCCAGGCACATGTTCTGGCAAAAGTCCTCACAGAATAAGAATAAGGCTTGACACTTACCGTCACAGCCTCTCCATGTCCCAAACAGTTCACACACGCCAATAAATGGCTGTCATTGACAAGGAGTTTAATATGCACAATACCCCAGAGGCCCCTCTTGTTTGCCAGGCGGCTCAGCATTTGTGTGAAGCCTCGTGATGAGATTTTTCAACACTGGGAAGCGACACACGTATAATGGACGTGTCCAACCTCCTGCCAGGTTCCCAAGGGATCGGAGACATTCTGTCTCTCCTCCCCAGAGGTTCTCCAATGTGACTGCCACTTGGCTGAGCTGAGTTCTCTCACCTCAACCTAAGGAATAAACAAACACAGTCACTGGGAAAATGTAAGAGCTGAAACAAATAGCACAAGGGTAATTATGAATAAGCACTTTGCTGTTGAAAGCCATATTTCTAATTCAATTTGTAAATACGACTTGCATGTCTACACTCAGACAATCTTGCTCTTTCAGTTTTAGCACTCACCATGTGGGACTCCTGCTATAGCTGAGATCATTTAGCATATAGATTTTGAAGTCTTGAGGTCAAGCCTGAACCCTGAGATGTTTGACCATTTTACCACAGTCTCTAGACCATAAAGTGAGACCCAGCAGTGTTTGAGAACTAGGGTTACAAAGTTCCAGGAGTTGGGAAGCTGAAAATTAATTTTTGACAATATCTCTAAGAGTAGCATAGCTCTTAAATTTCCCACAAGCGAAATGGGAAAACTTAGTGATGGGAGATAAAACAAAGGTTGCTGTTAGCATTAAAGTAGAGAACATACATTAAATATATTTTGCAAACTATAAAGTCCTCTATAAATGTTACTTCTTATTTATGCAACTATGATGATAGTCACTTATTGTGGATAGAATGGAGTAGAAAAATATTAATATTTGAGTTTCCAGAGAAAGGCTAAGGCATACAGAATAGCGTTGTCTGTGCCCTACATAATAGTTTTCTGAATGCAAGGTTAGGTGTGTGCCTTTCCTGGAGTTATCAAAAGAAATGTGTCCCTAACACTGGGCGCCTGCTTTGTTTCTGTTGACATTAATAACTGACTCTTTGCATCTCTGCCGTCGGGACTTCTGGGAGGGAAGAATTCCAAGGCAGACGTGCTCCTCAGAGCCACACAATGAAAGCCGGGAATTAGATACACAGGAAGCCAGAGGTAAGTCTTTGCAGATTCATGAACCATTTAATCTTGTAAAGGAAGAATTCTGAGTACAGTACAGCTCCTCTCAAGGTGTCAGGCAGAGGAGACTGGTGGGTTGTATCTAAGGAAGTAAGAAACGGAGGGAAAGAAGGATCCAGGCGTTCAGCTGAAACTGACCAGAACAGCGGCGGTTGGAAGGATTTCGCTGCAGCTTCCACTCTTCCTGTATTCACAGCCAGGATTCGGCCGTTCTCCAGGCAGTTAATCTGGCATTCAGGCACAAGTGATGGTCCCACCGAGTTCGGTAAAGCCCATACTGCTCACACTCTTTAACTCAGGCCGGGCTCCGACACAAAGTGTTCTGTTTGTTTAATGCTTTCAAAGTCCATTCAGTCAAATCGGATTCACAAGGTTCTGTCATTCCCAAGAGCCCTCTCCTACCCTGTCTTCTCTCTTTGCTGAGGAATATGCCTGTTAACCTAAGGAACATTTCTTTTTAACGAATACAAAATGAATTAGGTCAAACGCTTACCTACCCTGACCTCCGGGGGAATATCACTGCGGCATCAGCATCACCAGGCCACCAGGCGTCAGGCCGCAAAGTGCGTATTATGATACTTTGATTCATATAGAATCCAGAAACGCTAAGGAAACAGGGTTTTAGGGCACCTCCCAGCCTAAAAACAAGTAGGACATAAACTCCAGGTACCATGTTATAGGTACATTCATGATAATCTCCTTGCACCTGAGGCTTCAGAGCCAGAGAAAAGTGGTTAAAGGTGGGAGGTGGGAGGGGATCATATGTTTATAACTTTTTTATATTGCAAAACAACACATTCTCATTACAGAAAAAGAAGAGGCAGGCAAAAAGAAAATTAAAAAATACAATACCAGACACAACCTCTGTTGGCACCTCAGTATATATCTTTCCTGACAGATTTTTATGTTCACACATACATGTTCTTACCAAAATGGGACTGTAATATAAATAATATTTTATAACTCATTTTACCTTTTTTAACTTACAATTTTGTGAACAACTTACTAAGTCAATAAATATTCATCTATAAAATTTTTAAGTGGTGAGGTAGTATTTCAGTGTATAGGTGGGCCACATTTATTTAATCCATTCCATATCATTACTTAGGAAATCCCCAATTTCAAATATGAACAAGGTCAAATTAAAAGTTTTGCCTTTGAGATTTAATTATTTCCTTAAGACAATGCCCAGTCACGGCTTTTGCAGATGCTTTACTAAATTGTGGCCAAATTGCGGAGAAAAACTGTACCAACACACACACCTACCCAAGCGGAAGGAGTACTCACTTCCCTATGCTGGAGATGATTGTCTGTGTATTTATCAAAGGTCTAAGTGAGAAAGGCTAACCCTACTGGCTTAATGTTCATTATATGTGCAGCCAGTCAAACCTTTTTTCCTGCATTTTTTTAGCTAACAGAATTGCGTCTGAGCACAGTGTCTTACCACAGAGCAGACCAACTCTGTGTAGCAGGAAGACTGCTATGAGTGTATAATCATTAAAAAAAATAAGAACCACAAACTTACTGGCCCTTCCCCAGGCTCAGCAAGTTCTTGTAAATGTGAATGAGGTTATATATTATGCTAAATGTATATGGACTTCGGAAGGACTAACAGGATACCTTTAACCAGCCCTGAGATGAATGTGCAGTGGAATGTAATGGGTTGGACTGAGTCCTCCAAATCTCATACGCTGAAGTCCTAACCCACAGTGCTTTAGAACATGACCTTATTTGGAGACGGGGCCTTTTACAGAGGCAATCAAGTCAAAATGAAGTCATTAGGGTAGATTTAATCCAGTATGACTGTTGTCCTTATGAAAGCAACATAGGGACGGCCATCCTCAGCCAGGCAGGGAGGCCTGGGGCAGATTCCTCCCCACACAGCCTGGGAAGGAACCAACGCTGCTGCTACCTTGATTTCAGACTTCAGCTTCCAACTGCGAGAGAATAAATTATTTAAGCCACCCAGATCATGGTACTTTGCTACAGCATACCTAGGAAACTAATACAACAAATTATTTCAGAAAGAGACACTCATTATAGTGATTTCAGCTACAGTAACATTAACAGTAACAGAGGTATAAAATATTGGGCTCCTATACTTACAGGGAAGTTCACACCCACTACCTTCAATTCCAAAAGAATATTGCAAAACAAGCACTGTTCCTTTGGATTTTCAGACAGTAGAAGTGAGATTCAGAACCATTGAATAATTTGCTAGCAGTCACACAGGAGTAAGAGCCATGCCTGGCGCAGTCAGCCTGTCCTGTCATTCCCAAATGCAGGTTCTGGTCCCATACTGTGCGTAGAGGCCCGATATACTAATGGTACTCCTGAGTTCATGAGAGTCTAAGAAAATAAAAGGGGCATTTGTTGTTTTTTATTAATAAAATAGCTTTTAAGGATTTTAACAAGCTGAAACAAATACTCTATAAAGAGAGGCATGAAAGAATTTTAGACTTATTTAATATGGAATGACTTGAATATAAGCTATGGATTACATTTCCCTGAGTCCAATTAATTCAACAAGTATTTTATCGTCTTTAAAACACTGACTTTGTTGAATAAGGATTCTTTTCCTCAGTGTGTGTTTTTGTCTGCTTTGTCAAAGATCAAATGGCAATATGAGGATGGTTTTATATCTGGGATCTGTTCCATTGGTCTGTGTCTCTGTTCTTGTGCCAATACCATGATGTTTTAGTTACTATAGCCTTGTAGTATAGCTTGAAGTCTGGTAAATTAATACCTACCAATTTGTTCTTTTTGCTTAAGGTCTCTTTAGCTATATAGGATCTTCTCTGTTCCATATGAAGCACAGAATTATTTTTTTCTAGATCTGTGAAAAATGATGTTGGTATTTTAACAATGTTGATTCTGCCAATCCATGAGCATGGTATGGTTTTCCACTTGTTTACATCCTCTGCTATTTCCTTCCTCGGTGTTTCACAGTTCTCCCTGGGGAGCTCTTTCACTTCCCTAGTTAAATATATTTCCAGGTATTTTATTTTCTTTGTTGCTGTTGTGAAAGGTACTGAGTCTTTGATTTGGTTCTCAGTTTGACTGTTGTTGGCATACAGGAATGCTACTGATTTCTGTACATTGATTTTATAACCTGAGACTGCTGAATTTGTTTATCAATTCCAGTAGTCTCATGGCAGAATGAATCTTTGGGGTTTTCTAGATATAAGATCATATCGCCAGCAAAGAGCGATAATTTGACCTCTTCTGCCCCCATTTGGATGCCTTTGATTTCCTTCTCTTGTCTGATCACTCTGGCTAGGACTTCCAGCACTCTGTTGAATAGAAGCGGTGATAAAGGGCAACCTTGTCTGGTTCCAATTCTAAGCGGAAATGCTTTCAATTTTTCCCCGTTCAGGTGGGAATGCAAACTAGTACAACCTCTGGAAAGTAATATGGATATACCTCAAAGAGCTACAAGTAGAACTACCATTTGATCCAGAAATCCCATCACTGGGCATCTCCCCAAAGGAAAAAAAGACATTCTATAAAAAAGACATCTGCACTTGAATGTTTATAGCAACACAATTTACAATTGCAAAGATGTGGAAACAACCCAAGTGCCCATCAATACATGAGTGGATTAGTAAAATGTGATATATGTATATACCGTGGAGTTCTACTCAGCCACAAAAAACAATGGTGATATAGCACTTCTTGTATTATCCTGGATAGAGCTGGAGGCCATTCTAAGTGAAGGATCCCAAGAATGGAAAAATAAGCACCACATGTACTCACCATCAAATTGGTATTAACTGATCAACATTTAACTGCACACACAGTAATAACATTCATCAGGTGTCTGGCAAATGGGAGACAGGAGGGGGGGATGGGTATATTCACATCTAATGTGTGCCAGTGTGTACCATCTGCGGGAGGGACACTTTTGAAGCTCTGACTTGGGGGGG